>CAJPEV010002862.1:0-37867 GCA_905338385.1 Darwinula stevensoni | reverse complement strand
TAAATACGTGTTTCCCATTTCGCAAAAAATGAATGAATTAATCACTGTCCAAGGTAAGGGAGCGCCGAAGGCGCGACCATAGCGAATTTGTTTGCCCGAAGGGCAAACAAACTCGCTATGCTAAGCTGCTTAGACAAGCTAATTCTAACCATGTTCTAGACATGATGAGAAGCTGAAACTTGGTACAAACATAGCTGTTAGATTGCTGACTCCAGATAAATTCCAACTTTGGGGGTAAGTGCCCCTGGGGGCTCATTCCAGGGGGTCTCATTTTGTAAGCCTAGGTCTAACCCTCAGGCGGACGCTTAGGCCTAAGCCATTCTCAGGCTCCCTTTGCCTTTAACAAAACGGAAGGAACGTGAGTAGCTGATGGGTTGTCGATTTCAGAGAAAATCTAACTTCGAATGCCCAACTTTGGGGGTCCATGGGGTTTTTTTTATTTTATTTGGGGGGGGGGGGGGTTGGGGGAATGATTTCGCAGGCCTAGGCTCAACCCATGGATGGATGCTTAAGCTAATACCACTCTCATACATTTTCTTCCTTAATGGAAGCAGGAGATGAAATAAATAGATGTATCATTCCACATCTTGGATGAAGTTTGACAGAAGGTACGTGCCGTGGAGGTGATTGACTTAGCAGGCCAATAGGTAACCCTTGGACAAACGCAGAGACCTACTCGAATCTTGCCCGACCCATTAGCATAGATGAACTTCTCGGCCCATCTTACCGTTGTCACGATCTTCTGCTGGTCGGTTATCCAAATCAAGCATCAAAGTCTTCAAATTGTCATTCTTCACATTATGAAGAAGGGAGGGAAGGGAGGGAGCAATTAGGAAGGAAGAAAACGACGGCGCGCGACCTTGAAGAAGGCTGCTGAGGATGATTTTCGTGTGCGGCACGGTATAGGTTCGTTTTGGCAACTTTTTTTTTCGGTATTTTTTTTTCAAACGGCCATGACTCGTCTCCAAATGAATATAGGAACCTAAAACCATACATTTTCAGAAAGAGCATGAAATGAACTTCCTTTTCGTTTTATTTTTCGACTCTGTAGCCCAAACCGTTCAGGAGATATTCACATTTTTATACAGGGGCAAATACTTTTGGCCCACCCTGTAGACGATCGTGACTGACTGACTGACGCTAATTATAACCATGTTCAAGAGAAGCTAGAAATATGAAACTTGGTAAACATGAAACTTAGTACAAACTGGGATGTAGAGTCCAGAAAAAATCCGACTTTGGAAATACATGCCCTAGGGGTAAATATTTTTGGGGGAGAAGTTTGGAAAAATATATATTGTGACGGATTAGGATGGCATCGGAGGCGTAATTGGACATATTGGGTTCGGTGGTATAATGGTAACATACCTGAACGACAATCAGCAGATCCGGGTTCAATTCCTTGACGTTCTTTCGGCCTTTTATTCCTTCCAAGTTGCGTAACTCTTTCACCCTCCGTTACAATTTTTTTTGCTTTTGTAAAACGGAGAGACATGGAAAGCTAAATCTTGGCATGGACATGCCTACCGAGAGGCTGAGTTCAGGAAAAATGTAAAATTTAATATCCATGCCCTGTGGGGTCATATTTTTAGGGCCGACGTTTTCACGTAATTTCTTTTGCCCTGACTTATTTAGCTGGTGTGGAAAGATAAAACTTGGTACATAACTACCAATTGGGATGATGCGTGCAGAAAAATTCAGACTTTGGAAGTAAATGCCCCATGGGCACAAATTTCAAAGGGAGATGTTTTCAAACAATTATTCTGCATCAGTTAAACTGATGAACATGGAAAGGTGAAACTTTGCATGAATGTCACTACTAAGACAAGGAGTTAAGGAAAATGTTAAGTCTCGTTAAGCCTCCCTGGGGAATTTCTCGCGGGGCGATGTTTAGAAAAAAAAGAATTTGTCGTCACGAATTGGACAGAAATGAAAGGTTAAACTTAGCACACGTATAAGTGACATGATATTATTAATATTGAGTTAAAGCAGTATTCAGCTTTCATGGTGCATCCTCTGCTGCCAAAGCTTTTGGGTGCGTCGGCTTTCCAAACATGTTTCTTCACCAGCGAAAAGGGCAAACGTATAAGGAATATAGTACTTTGTGGGCATGTAGTGCTCTGAGGATTGACTTCGATGAAATAAATATGTTCTTTTTGGTTAAAACGCCTGAGGGCACATGTGTACATGTGCTGCAAAATGGGTGTTTTCTCGATGCAGCAAAACGGAGGGTGGTAGAAAATTTAAACTTCCCAATGAAGAGCCTGATGGATAGCTGGGTGAATAAAAAAGTATACATTTATTATATATACAGGGTGACTCAAAAGTCCTTGGACAAGGAAAAGTACGTTTATTTCTTTGTAATGAAGGCCTAAAACAAAGACAAGTAGACCAATGGAAAGATAACGAAAAACCCTACAAAATCATTATTTAGCTTTCAAAATGGCCACCCTTGGCGGTCAGAATTTGCCTCAATCGTTTTGGGAAGTCATCCACGGTGGTTCGAAGCTGCTCGAGAGGCATTTCATCACATGCGCGCCTGAGATCGCGTTTGAGAGCCACCAAACTTCGGTGGGCTTTTGCGCAGACCTTGGCCTCCAAATACGATCAGATGCTGTAATCCAGGGGTGCCCAAAGTGGATTTTCTCTAAGGCACTTTGTGTGCTGGATGCGGCCCGCGGGCCGCACTTTGGGCACCCCTGCTGTAATCCATTGGATTCAGATCAGGTGAACTGGAAGGCCACTCTTCTGGTGTAATCATGCCAGGAAATTTTTTTTTGGCACCACTCGATAGTGCTTTTTGCCTTGTGTGCTGGGGCTGAGTCTTGCTGGAAGACCCAGCTTTTGCCACAGAAGTGCTCTCGAGACCAGCGTAGTAAGACCTTCTCTAAGATCTCTTCTTGATAGTAGGAGGCATTGATCTTGACCTGCGGCGCAACAAAATGCAGAGGTGCTTTGCCTGTTGCGGTAACTCCCGCCCAAACCATCACAGAAGCTGGTTTCTGTGCCCGATTGACACGGCGATGATGTGGCTGCATGCAGCGCAAATTTTCACCCCAGACACGATTGTTTTGAGGGTTGTGAGCTTGCCGAACAGTGAAGATCTTTTCATCTGAAAAGAGGATGTCGCGATGTGAACCGTCCATGAAGCGCTGCAGGAGGAGAGGAGGAGTCGTGCCTTTCTCTCACGAACCTTCTTGTTTCGATATGATAAAAGCTGGACCTTCTGTTTTTTGTAAGCTTTGAGTTGTAGCTTGTCTCTGAGAAACCTTCGAAGTGTTTCTTTGTCCACTCCGACAGTTGCAGCAAGNAAGCTGGACCTTCTGTTTTTTGTAAGCTTTGAGTTGTAGCTTGTCTCTGAGAAACCTTCGAAGTGTTTCTTTGTCCACTCCGACAGTTGCAGCAAGCTTTCGTCCAGAGCGTTCGGGATTCCGTTTGAGCAGCTGCTTCACTTGTCTGACGAGCCGCACGTTCTTAATTGCTTATGGGCGGCCACTTTAGGGCGATCTGCACTTGTTCCAAGCTCCTTGTAGCGCTTGATGGTGTTGTGAACTGTGGAACGAGGCAATTTCAGCAACTTCACAATGTGCTTTGCTGAATTTCCTTTTTTGTAATGAAAAATGATCGCATCTCGGGCCTCCTGCATTCTGATACGATGAGCAATCCAGGTCAAACTTGCAGGGAGAATAGAGTGGAGCCAAATGCTTGAATATTAAAAAAATTGTAGGCTTGAATCAATTACTACATGTCATTTCAATCTTGTCCAAGGACTTTTGAGTCACCCTGTAGAGGATCGTGAGTAGCTGACTGACAAGTCGCTATTCGCATGCTGAGTTCAGGAAAAATTCTACATTGGTGATATATGCCTTAGGAGCCCACCTTTTCAGGGAACATATTTTCAAATAGTTTTCTTTGTTTCATTGAAACAGAGACACATGCAAAGCTGAAACTTGGCAAGAACGTGACTCCAGACGCACTGAGCTCAAATGTCAAAAGTAAAAAATATTTTGGGGGGCATATTTCTATAACATAACGTTTTCAAAGAATGCTTCATATCCCAGAAATAGAAAAGTAGCAGCCACCGCACGCATAACGGACGTGATGTTGATTTAAGGAAAAATTCAACCTTTGGTGTGCATCTCTTCACAGCATAGTATTTGGGCGTGTCGTTTTTCTAAATACTTTTTTTCCTCCAGCAAAAAGAGGAAACTTATAAGACTGAAACTGGGTGGCATTGAGTTCCCTGAGTCTATATTTCAGAAGAAATAAAATTTCCGCAAAAACCCATCGGGTCACTTTTTTTCAGTCCCATTTTCCTGAATTTTTTTTTATCCAACAAAACAAATACAGAAAATTTAAACCTCCGTCAGGAGTACCAGTTTGATTGGTGAGTACAGGAAAAATACTACGTTTGAAATATGTCCCCTTAGCATAGATTATAGGAGGGAAGTATTTCAAAAGGTATTCTCCACCTTTACAAAAAGGGACACATGAAAAGATTTCAAGTTCGGTACACTAAAAATAATAAAAGTACTGATTTAGATGAAAAAAAATCAAGACTTTCGACCCCATATGTCACGTATTTCAATGGGGACGTATTATGTAATGGAGCGCCGAAGGCGCAACCAGCCACTACCGAGTTTGTTGGGGGAAGATTGGCAAGCATTTTGGGCCATTAAGGGAATTTTCTACATTTAAAAATATGCAAGATTTTTCACTGTTATATGAAAAATACTTGAAAATATTCAGTACGTAATAAATGCAGGGTGTCCCATAAGTCACTATACCATTTCAAACTTCAATATTTTCCTAACTGGAACAACAAGGTCACTTTGCATTGATGGAATGAATGTTCTTTAGAACTTTTTTTTGCAATAAAGACGTAGAATCAGACAGCATTATGCCCTCTTCATAGTATTTTTTTAATGTGTCGCGTCTTTAGGCCTCAGGTGAATAGATGAAGCCTGAATTTCATTTAGAGTTTAAGAACTGGAAAGAGAATAAAAAAGTGAGAGTTTATTATCAAGGCGTGGACTCAGTGGAGTCGTGTGTGATTCTTTGGGGTCTCCTCGCGATGCAGCCCTAATGTAAAAAACACTCATTAAACACAGTGAGGGTTACCTTGAAAGGTATAGCATGATGACACTGCACAGTCAAGAACATCGCAATTAAGGCAGCCATTAGAAGCAAGTTCTTAATAGACCTATGGAACTTTTCTTTAAAATAACATTGAAACGTCTGCCTCCCTATAAGCGTAAGAGGAGTAACGGTGGTAAAACGTGGAAAAACGACTTTTTCTCGCGGATATTTCAACAACACATAAGGAAAACTATTTTGCAACTTGAAAACATTAATCCAAAAAGGTTTAATCTGTTTCATGTTGTAAAAATGTATGATATCGTGCATGTGCAGCATTTACTTTCATTTTAGAATTGAGGAAACCTGAAACATGAAAATATATTCTCCATTCGATGCATGTATAATGCTCCTGTTTTCAAAGTCGCACGATATTGCTGTCCAATTTGTTTTCGGGAAATTGGATCCAGGGATACATTTCCACAATGGCCATATTCCCCAGATAAAATATGATGTATTTATAGATCATAGAAAATGACGCATAGGTGAGATCAATTTTTAAGAGCATTCCACTGTGACTTGAAAGTTGGGATGCAGTTGCATATCCTGAAAATTTCAATGGAGTGCAAAAATAATTTACTAACCTGGTTAACCCAACGGAGTCGCAATGGAACCAGAGATCATGATCATCTCTTCCATAATAATGTCACTCTTAGCATTTTCATTGGATATATTCCCCATTAATTTAGATCTTGTCTTTAGTTCTGAGCCTTATCTGGGCTAGATTTCCTTACATTTTACCTTCGATCATATATATTTAATTGAATTAGGGTGCTATAGAATGGCGCCATGAGGATCTTGATCATATGATTTACGGTGCTCTTTTTCCCTCGTATCTCTCATTTTGAATTGCAACCCCATAACTTTAAACATCATAATAATAACGCATCATTCTAATTGCATCGGGCACGCTCTCATCTATAGCACTCGAAATGTGAACGAAAGGGTGAGTTAGTTGCACTTCTGGTTTTCAGTGGTCTACCATTGGATGCCTTTGGATGGATCATATTAAATAAAACGCTTTCCTCTGGTCTGGGATCTACCTGTTCATGTAATTAAACAATATTTGCAAGGTCACGCTGCTCTCGCCGTGGTAGGTATCTCGAATCCCTAATGAATATGGTGGAACCATTGGAGATTCAATTCGAGGAACCCATTGCATAACCATGGAAATGGAAGAGGACCACCGATATTATCATATTGACTGTCATATCAACCACTCGTGGCTGACATGTTTGTGCAAGAGTTCGTGCAAGGCCTGTCAGCCACGGGTGGCTGGAGCTTACCTCCGAATTATTTTGATTTTTTTTTAGTTGATGCCTGTATGCATTTTGCTTAGCATTTCGAAGGACTACCCTCAAGCGAAAAATAAATAACACGACATCTCTAAGAAGCATTGATGTACTATGTTCATGGAAAAATGAACTTAATTGATCAGGAAGGTGGTATGCTAAGCATTACGTGCACATTCGAGGGTTGCGTTGGACAAACTACACAGTATATCGGGTCTACCTTTTTCCCGATCTTTTCCGGTATACTGTACAGTATGTTCCAATTGTTCTTTCGGACGTGAATGGCACAGGCATTTTGATGGCATCTACTGACGAAATGCCAGTCTACCAGGCCATGGTAGATCTTCGGACCAGATTTCAATGTCTCTTGGTAGTTATCCCCCTGAGTGTTATGTAAAACTCGAATCTTGGCAATGAAATCACCTTTTTCAATATCACTATTGTCATGGAAATGTACCTGACGAAGGAGTAGTTCTAACTTGTTTTAAGACATAACTTACTATGTAAATATGGTTCATGAGCAATTGAGGGCATTGTCGCAAGATGGATTCAAGTTAGCAGGCCTGAGAACATCTGAAATCAGTCCGATTAGTATCGGTCCCATTTATTCAAAGAGATTATGGTGTAACAGTGTTACATATAAGCATTTTCTGGGTAAGGGAATTGATATCTCTCTTGAGATTTCTCATCATTGAGATCATAAGTTTCAAATATACTGAATATATCATGATCATCAATCAACCCCCCCCCCCCCGGCAGCACATAGCATTGCATCAATACCCGGACGTTGAACGAGCATTCAAGCAAACTTGATTCAGTGTTTTGCCCTGCTGGGGCAGTAGGTGTAAAAGAGAAACATTTTTGGCGACCTTGAAATATAGATCACATGGTGATTGTTCTTGAATCTCCAGTCCCACCATGATTGCTTGCTTCTCAACTATCGATTGTCTTCATTAAATAGTTGATTGTCCTAATCCACTTCTGTCACATCACCACCTCTGTCAATCCTTCCATTATCACGACATTTTACCTACCACGGCGAGTTCTCCTCACTTATATTGTAGGTACTTCATTGGGCTCCAAAGACGAACTAAGCCATCCTTTCCTCAAATTTAAAGTTTGGCAAATGAGAGCATGCCCTGATTCTAATTGCAATGCCACATGATTGATATCTTATACTTTAATTCGAAGTACGTTCAAGTAAGAAATACACCACTGTTGTGGTGGTGGGGGCTGTCACCCCAACGCGAGAGGCCTACGAGACTGTCATTTTAGGCCATAGACAAGACCGTTCACAGCTTAAAGCGCCAGGTCCGTTGGGCTATGCCATCCTAGGCCATGGGCTAGGCCATCGACCGTTCAAAGCACCAGGCCCATGAGGCTATGCTATTCTTGGCAGTAGGCATGGCTATCTAACGCTCTTAGCGCCTGGTCCATTGGGCTATGCCAGTCTGAGCCATAGGTTGTGACTCATCTTACTTCCATAGGCTTCATACTAAGATGTGTCAATCAAAGGGTGCTACTAACTGAATGCGTGTCACATTCCATGCAATAGTTTTCTGTTTGCGTTTTATGTATTGACCGATTTACTTGAGTTCTCACGATTGAAGAAGTCAGAATAATCACGTACGTTCTTTGTTTCATATGTCGCCCAAAGGGGCCGCTCATACCATCAACATGGTGGCGATTTTAGCGAGGTGAGGGGTTGAACTCGATGAAAAAATGTTGAAGGAGGTCCCACAGGACGACGATGAGGGGGTCGCTGCATATAAATAACGATTGGTACTGGCGCGGAAATAACGTTTGCCACTGCAGTGACGGTGCGAAGTGCCCAAATCGGTGCTTTAGGAGGTGCTAGCCATAATGGCTAGAATGAGTGATGTACATAAGGAGCTTAGGGCCGCTCAGCCCGCTGTACAGGAAGATGCAGCGAAAGCTGAACTCAGGAATAGGAGAGCCGTGGAGCCTG
Organism: Darwinula stevensoni; assembly: GCA_905338385.1. Taxonomy (NCBI): domain Eukaryota; kingdom Metazoa; phylum Arthropoda; class Ostracoda; order Podocopida; family Darwinulidae; genus Darwinula; species Darwinula stevensoni. The sequence goes on along the minus strand of CAJPEV010002862.1, from coordinate 29,470 downwards.
CTGACCAACTTGAAGTAAGGAACGCAGCATTCAGGTGTCGAAAGCCCCCGGGGGGGGGGTTAGGAATTGAACCAGGACCTCCTGCTTCCCGGTTAGGTCTGCTCCCATTACACCACGGAACTCGAGACATTTGGTCATGCCTCTTCCTGTCATCTCAATAATTACAGTTGTTTGTCACAGCGAGCACTGTCGGGCTGTAAATTTTGCTGTAGAGAGGGGGCATTTGTTTGTGGAAAAGTGCCCCTGCTGCAACTCACACTTTTTCAAAGCCTCAGGATAGTGTTGTTTACTGGTGCTAATGTGTCGGCGAGGCATTTTCAGCAATTATTCGTTAGTATTGTGACGCACATGCGCTAACTCCCTTCTGTGCTTAAGTCGAACAAGTTCTTGAAAATTGCCTCTTGAAGAATCAGTGGTATCTGTGCCATAAGCTAATGCTAATAGCCCATGAGTCAATTGGTGATGCAATAGTATTGAATGTGCTGGGACAACAAAATCAGCAAAGTCGTCTTGAGTCTCATGAAAACGTGCTAAACCGATGCGTTCACAATTGCGATTGTGGCAATGAGCTCGAATATCATGATGATGTGTGTAGGAACATTATCTCCCTGTGTACTGTAAGCTGTATGTGTATAAATCTAATGAAGCGGTTCAGTTCCGAATGGGCAATACGATGAACAGAGGATGTCAAGGAGACGTTATGCTCACAATTGACATTTCAAATTTCTGCCTATTAGACGGGCAGCGTAGCTGCGACAGGCCGCTAGTAATTGTTGAAATTACGGGGCTGCAGCCTAAGATGAGCGATTTGAAGGAAAAAAAGGACTCCGTAAATCACATGATCGTGTCGCCATTCCATGAAGCATGAAGCATAAATAATATTGCATTACTTGATGGTAAGGTGTAGGGAAATCCAGGCCTGTTGAAGCTCAGAACAAATAACAATGCATAGATTAGTCAGGTGACACTAAACATCCAAACTGAACCTCCAAAGGGACAATAACTTTTACTTCTGGATTTTCAAATATTTCTGTGCGACTGGGCTGCCCATGGGCAACTGTTGAATAATCCATGTTTTGTTGGGTCTTATCTCAGGGAAAAATTGCTGCAGGAAGTGCTATCTATGATGGAACACTAGGTTACTACGAATGTTTTCCGTAAAAAGTTAGAAATATTTTGCTCTCTGATAGTTTTAAGTTAGTGCAATATCACGCCTTCTTTAAATCCATTCCAGGTCTTACGCCTCAAACAACAATTGACCTCAGGTCGAATCACATCAATTATTTCGAGGAGGTCATCTATCGACCCATACTTGAGCTAATGTCACAAGGAGATGGAGGACTCGATGTCATTGGTGAGTTCCATGCTTCCCATTCCAACAAGGGAAACATTAAACAAAGCTTTCATCTATTCTTCACTATGTGTGCCGCTCTTTCTATTTCGTAGCAAATCCAGTTCAATGTGATTGCAGTGTGGCATGGTTGGCATTTTCCCCTGAGTTACTGAAGACTGTGAAAGGCAAATGTGACTATGGAAATGATTTCAAGTATTTAGGTGAAATGACATCCTTAAAAACATGTTCACGATGTCCTCACACATGTGTGCCCTTTCAGCAAGAGCATCTCTGCAGACCGGGGATAGGGATATCTACAAGAGGTACTAACTGTCTACCGGGGCAACGTTGTTGCCAATTGGTAATTTCACCAACTACGAAAACTCCGGTAGGAAGCGGAGCCACTATAACTGCAGCATTTACAACAGTGACGGCAACGGCAGCAATTACCAGAGCGACAACGAAAAGGACTACAACGACGAGTACAACGACAAGACCAACATCCACAAGAACAACGCCCAGTGTAATAAATCTACCATGCCCTGCCTCTAGCGGGTATACTTGCATTATAAAAACTTATAAGCCTTTTTGCGAGGAAGGGACTGTCATTGACTATGTATGTCCTATAGACACTAATATATGTTGCCGTGTCTCTATTGGCGTAAATCCAATCAATCTGGAACTCACACCCAATCGCATACCGAATCCGGTGTGCCCCTCAACCAATGCCTGCCTTGATCCTGGCCTTACGTATTTGTGCCAAAAAGGATCTGAAATTCAGCAAACATCATGCCACGGAAATCGTATCTGCTGCATCATCGAAGCTCCTTCTACGAAGTCTCCTTCTTTGCCACCTTGCAGCGAAGAATGCGTGAGGAAGGCTGAGATCGCTTCCTGTGTGCCTGGGACTATCAACAACCAAACCAAATGCAGCGAACAAGAGGGAACTTGCTGCAAAAAAAAGACAGCATCCTCTGGAAATCCACCAGGACATCCATCGTCCATACACGCACCAAATTGCGAAGTCTCCAATGGTCGTTGCATGGCGCCATATCTGTCCACTCGATGCAGCGCTGGTGGTGATAGGAATCTCACAGAGCTATTCCAATGCCCGCAGAAACTTCGTTGTTGTGCCTTGAAGACAGAAATTGAGAAGAGGCAACTAGAAGTGGACTCGCCTAGAGGTATGTATCTATTTACGGTACGATTCCAGAACCGAAATATGTTGCTCCATTTGGTAGAGAAAAACATGTAAGATTATAAAATGTAATCCATGTTGAATTGGGGAGTCAGTCGTTCTGGACAGTCATCAAAGTTTTTTTCTTCATGCAATAGTTCAGGTCTTTGTGTGTTTTCGCGTTTCAGGATGAACCTATTAATTTAGCCACGAGTTGGCTAAATTTTAGTTTAGCCACACGTGAAACATTTACACCTTTGTATTTGAGGGTCAGCGACTTATGTCTAAAAGCATTTAAATGAAACACACAGCTGGAAATTTCAACAGTCATATTTTGGATCAGTAATATTGAATGAGTCCCGTCATTCACCCGCCACCCCTCTTCCCCAAATCCCTGAAATTCCCAATATGATCCATATCTACAGGGTTTGTTCTACAGGGTGATTATGAAGAAAGTTTCCTTGTTAAGCGCATGAAATCTCGTAAACGGTTTGACAAAGGATCGAGAAAATTAATACTAATGTTACAGGGGCCATTGGAAAGACAATACGTGTCGTACGTCGTCAACAAAAGTAAATTGGTGGCTCCTTTATGAAAATTAGTTGCGTTCAATGTGTGCTCTTTCATTATCCACTAAGTATTATATTCAAATGATAGCAGACGTGACACCAGCATGTCGCATATTCACCGGTGGGCTGGCCACCTCCCTGAAAGTGGCATCTTAGAGGTTTTCAATCGTGCGTCGGGTCCCTGCATTTGCAAGGTCCCTTGAACGTGCTAACAACTTTTGTAATTCTCACTCTGCACCAACGAAATGTGCTGGACATCACGGTCGTTGTGCAAGATGGAATCTCTCCTCAAATTAGCACTCTTTTCATGCGTGTGTTGCGGGAGCACTTCCAGGATCGCATAATTTCTCTCTCGGCATCATCCTCATAAATGGCCACTGCGTTGACCGGATTCTGATCAGATTTGGATATGGGGGATTCTGAATTCTCGCCAGTATCAAGGGACCTCACGCACGACCCCAGACCTTTAAGATGCCATTGTCAAGGAGGTGGCCAATACAACGGCGGATATGCGACGTGCTGGTCGTAATCGTAACGTCCGTAATCATTTGAATGCAATGCATAGTGGATAATGAAGGAGCACACATTGAACAAAACTGATTTTCATGAATGGGTAATTTGTTCGCTTTTCTTGACGACGCACGGCACTTGTCACAGAGCATTGTCTTCCCCATGGGCCCTTTAGCATTTCGTATAGATTTTCACGATCCCGTGTCAAAGCGTTTCCGAGATCTGATTCGCTGAACAAGGGAACTTTCTTCATATTCACCCCATATAATATTCAATTGAGGCACAGTGTACAAATTAGGAACTCATGTCTATCAGATGAAGCAGAGGAGATCCTTCCCAACTCTAGGGACTTCCAATTTTCCTTAATTGCAACTTTAAGTGAGTTTTATCTTAAAGGATAATCCGGTTAACATTCGAATTCCTATCTGTCACGCGTTGAATCAATAAAAGGGGATGCATTGCGCCATCAGAAAACCAGCAATTTCATGTATGCGAATTTCAGGGAGTGTCGCCACGTAGCATTCGAGTAAGACACATCGTTCGGATTTCGAATACCCGCGCATTGGATGATGCGTGATCATGCAAAAACATTGCTTAAGTTTCAGCTTGGTTGGACCAACCCGACCCGCGGATTGGGCCGAGAGCTCGGCAGTCAATCAAGATTCCTATTGGGTACAGGGGAATGCATCATCAGCTGATTCCTTTTCTTCAGTCGCTTTCAGCTGCTGACAAAACGGACACCTCTTTCCGTGTCAGCGCTCGACCCGTTTGCTTCATTAAATAACATCACTCGGACAAGCAGCTGGCAACAGAACGTCGTAAACTATGAGAGCACCGAACAGCCTGACACCAACGTGACGTCATGGAGTAGCAGAGGGACCAGAGGCAGAGCCTGTTGGAAAAAGGATTAACCCAGAGACCCTGGGTTCTGAAGCTTAGATACTTCTAGCCGAAACGATCGGCTCTTTACAACCTGTGGGTCGGGTCCACTAAGCTCGGCCTGGCGATCGAGTTTTGGATCGGGCAGGACAACGACTCAAATCGGGCCAATCGGGTAGAATTCTGAAATTTTCACTCGTGCAGCCCTCAAGCGTACAGACAAGCGGAAGTCGTCGATTGTTATATACAGGGCGTTTCATTTAAATTGTACATCTTTGAACGCTCATATCTCTGAGAGGACGCAACCGTTCTTTACGAAATTTGACCACAATATAGAGCATCCTTTGCCAAATTATTGGACAGAGGTTCTTAATCGCAGCGCCAACTATTGAGTTGAAACACCGATTCTGACAAAGCCTCTGAAACCAAGATCTTATCAACTTGATGAAATCTTTTCAAGCTAATCATTCGTTAGATAATGCCTTGATCCAGTGGTGCTGAAAATTTCATGATTTTATCTCATCTCCTTACTAAGATATCAATCGTCAAACCTTAGCCACTTAACCTATCCGCTTACACNTCCTTCTTAAGTATCCTCCACACTAATGTTTGGATATCCCGAGCTCAAGCCCGATTCTCTCAGACCCGGCATTCCGGTTGGCCTCTGTGTGAACCTGTGCAGCCACTTGCACCCTCTGAATATTTTCTGGGGTTCGCACTGTTGGCGTGCGCGACCTTGGATGGAGTACGGATCCGAATGTTCGAAAGTTTCGGTAAATGTTTGCAAACACAGACCGACTGATTGCAACACGCCTTGGCAGATTCCAGATTGCCCTCAAATTCCTTGAGGTCTCGCTGGGAGATTTTTTGTTCAAGAGATATTGCTCCAAAATTTCGATTTTTTCCTCTTTGGTGTTGTGAGTAGCCATGGTATCTCGCTGACTTGGTGGCAAAGTCACGCTAACATTATCCCAGATTGCAAAATGCTTTGACCCATCTGTTTACCTAACCTCATTTCGACGACCTTGTGCATTCTGGCCAAAGAAGTTATAGCCTTGCGCCGTAGGCCTCCTGCGTCAGGGCGATGGTAACAGAGGCTCAGGCCCAAAACATCGGAAAAATCCATGGCATTGAGAGTAGTAAGTGTAAGCGGATAGGTTAAGTGGCTAAGGTTTGATGATTGATATCTTAGTAAGGAGATGAGATACAATCATGACATTTGCAGCACCACTGGATCAAGGCATTATCTAACGAATGATTAGCTTGAAAATATTTCATCAAGTAGATAAGATCTTGGTTTCAGAGGCTTTGTCAGAATCGGGGTTTCAACTCAATAGATGGGGCTCCGATTAAGAAACTCTGTCCAATAATTTGGCAAAGGTTGCTCTATATTGTGGTCAAATTTCGTAAAGAACGGTTGCGTCCTCTCAGAGATATGAGCGTTCAAAGATGTACAATTTAAATGAAACGCCCTGTAGATACTGTCACGAATTACTGTATATACAGAATGCACTTCGAGAAGTTTATAAAATGCCACGAGATAGACTTTAGAAAACAGTTTCGACTTTGATGCCTCTTCCGCGCGATTTTGGACAGCAGAACTTTTCGCATTAACTATGAAAGTTTGATATGTTGCGTTAAGACGGGAGAAATAACGAAATCGCAAATACAATAAATACGAATAAATATAACACATGATTCGAATAATTTGAAAGTACTAAGTTATGCAATATAAATGCCACAACACCTCAAGCAAAGGGATCGGAAAATGAAACTATTTTCCAGTTGAAATTGTAGTAAGCGACACATTGCAAATATTCCCCAGTTCTCCTCACGCTGGATGTGACGTGATATAAGAGTTCAGAATTTTTAAATCCCGTCGAAATTAATATAGGAATAACATTAGAATTGGAGACTGTCAGACATGTTAAATAATTTTTTAGACATATCCTAGTTTTGTGTTCCCTAGTGTCCCGTCACCAGAATAAATACGAGGATGTTATGAAAATCTCTTGAAATTCAAGGTGTTATGCTTAAAATACAGCGACTGCCTAATGCACAATTTCAATTTTCATTCATAACCGTCAAATTTATTCTTATCCTCTAACAACGACCGAGATTTATCGCCTAACAACGACTGATTCAAATATTTTTTTCTCAACATTTTGAGCAAGTACTACAGGGTCACCCAAAAAATTCCGCCCCAATTTTTAATTGCACATAACTCAAAACTATTGAAGCCACAGGCTCGAAAAAAACCCAGCAAATTAAAGTTTGTTCATTCCTCTTTAAAATAGTCTATAGGTTCATCGTAATACGTGCCATGGCCATTTGAATCAACCATGACCGAAAATAAAGTTGCAAGGTTTTGCTACTGCTACAGGCGACTTTGTTTCTGTCCTGCTGTGAAGAGGGGAAGACAGTTCAATGGCTGGCAATTTTTAGCAACATCTTGCAACTTTTTTTTCGGTCATGGTTGATTCAAAACGGCCATGGCGGCCATGCCATGGCACGATTACAATGAACCTATATGCTATTTTAAAGAGGAATGAATAAGCTTAAATTTGCTGGGTTTTTTTCGAGCCTGTGGCTTCAATAGTTTTTCAGTTCTATGCAATTAAAAATTTGGGCTGAATTTTTCGGGCCACCCTGTTAATATGAGCTTGAAGAACTCAGCTGCAAGGGCGCCATTATTCTAGGGGAACTGAGATGGAACATTGAAGCAAGGGAATATAAGCGCTTCATCATATTCATTTGCTTCATTTCTGGAGAGACAGGAACAATCCGAGGAAGTGATAATTTTGTTCATGTAGCGGTGTTTCCTTTGCCGTAAGGAAGTTCTCATGTTCTTGAAGGTTTTTGTGCTATAAGCATTTGAAATGACTGCCTCCACATTTTCAAGTATTTGTGAATAATTGTCATTGATAGTCTTTGATCACTTTGCAAAAGAGTTGCGTGAAATTTCTCTTATTCGTTCCTTCATTCAAAAGAGTACTCAAGGAGAATTAACGCGTGAAGTGTTGAGATTGACTTCACCATGACACGGGTTATTTCACGGTAGCCAAATATGTGGGCACTGCTATTTGCGGTAATAAGGCCACCTTATCCCCAAGAAATATTTTAATTGGCATGACTTCAGTTAATTCTTATTTCCTGAGCCAACATATTTACGAAAACACTGTAATAGGCATACCTGAAATTTAGCAACATACCTTGTCTTTTTCACATACTTCCATGATAAAAAATTATTATGAATGGGCAGAGAAGCTTATTCTGCAGGGAAAACAAGTTGCTATGACAAATATAGCTTTCTTCACTTGCGTGGAACCATATGCACAAGTTTAATTTGGAAATTTGTTCAAGGACTCATTTACGTTGCATACGAGCGCGTTTTTGCTGTTTTCACTCATTATCCACTTGAATTCCCGATTTACCCCGAATAGCATGGAGATTATGCACGAGTGGAAGGATTCTTTTTTATTATGAAATGTTCTGCGTTATCAAAGAAGCAGAATTTTCTCAGCATAATCCCTTGTTCGAGAATGTGTTAGTGTTTAGTGTTTAAACGTCGAAATTATGGTTTCTTTATCGATCAAGGTTTCGCATAAAAGTTTCACTTGGTCACATTTCCCCTGATGTACTCCATCATAATGCTGATTTAGCCATTATGGTTCAAATCCATCCTATCGATATGATTTAGTCGATATGATTCTAAGTCCAGACTTAGAATCAGTGAGATAATTTTTAATTGTACATTCTGATGTTCCCGAGTTAAGAGTTCAACTTCTCGGATGCCGTGGTGGATGATTGCATTCATTTCCACATATTCTGTCATTGCCATAGTAGCGAAGTACCTATAGCACTTGTTTTTTTGCAGTTGCCGACGAGAGCGGTTGTCCACGACTTGTTCCAATTGGAGATGGAATCCATAGGATAGTATCTTGCCCAAGGGGAAGGTGAGAAATCTGAATTCCACGTGCAGGCCAATTCACCAATAGACTCAATGTAACTCCTAACAGGTGCGACTCAATAAATTTTCAGGGCTGGTTCTGGCAGCAAAATTGGAGAGAAGTCTCCAGTGACCGACCATACAAATCTCAATGAATGCTTCCAAAATGGAAAATATGCCAACGGAACCCGTGTCGAATACGAATGCAATCAGTTCTTTAGGATGCGTGGATCATCATCTCGTACATGTAAAGAAGATGGGCAATGGACAGGAGAACGTCCTGATTGCGAGCCTGGTTAGTTCCCTTATCCTTTTTTATGTGCAAATGATGGCATTACGGTACATTAGTTATCATACAATTTTGTATTCCTAGAATGTGGGAGAACAGTGACGCCGACCACACTCTCAGCTGGTGGAAGGCCTGCAGGTACTGGAAAGTGGCCATGGCAGGCAGCTATTTATGACATCGAAAAGAAACTTATAATCTGTGGCGCGGCTCTCATTCACAAGAGATGGGTCCTTACTGCGGCTCATTGTATCACCCAAGATGGAACGGCGAAACCCCGCAACAGGGATGTCTTTCTGATCTATCTTGGGAAACACTATCGAGATGACTCACAGGATGATGAGTTCGTGCAGAAGAAGAAGGCAATTGATAAACCCTCTGACATCCCCTCACCAACTCATATCCGTTTCAAATTGATAAATATTATACTTACAGATATCACACATCTTCCTCCACGAAGACTTCAACCTACAGAACTATGACTCCGATATTGCACTCTTGCAACTGGCAGAACATGCCACGTTAACACGACGAGTGCTGTTGGTTTGTCTCCCAAAATACTCAGATAGCTCTGATACTAGCTCCAAGAACGGATTGCGAGGTAGCCACTCCGTACTTCATAAGACATGCATATACACTTCATCTGAAAAACAAAGTACCTCAATGGGTTTACTAAGTACCATCCACCGACCAACCCCAAGGCTGCCGTGTCTACGTAAGGGCCTGCTTCTGATGGAAGTGGAACTCCCAATTATATCCAATAATGAATGTCGTAAAGACACTATCCACTTCACAGGGGACTCCAGCGTCACTCGCACCCTCACTACTAACTTGTATTGCGCTGGGCATGACAAAAACACTGCCCTTACAGGTACAGTCTCAACCAGTATAGTGTGTAATTTCTCTGTTTATCGGAAACTTCATGGCAAATATAGCCTTCAGGGAGTTGCCACCATGACAACGGCACCATGACTGTTAGTTCATTGCTGATGATTTACGTAAGTGTTAACCAGGTACTTTTTTCAACAGTGACATGGATAATGATGTCCCGCAATTTGTAAAAACATAGTCAAATCCTGAAACGCAGAATCATTCGATATTTCAGTATGTTAGCGGTTGTTAGCGGGTCATGGTAGGCCATGCTTCCGTATTTAGTATGACTACTCCCCGGTACCTACTCTGTTAATCCGCCAATGCGCACCATATTCCCGCTTTCAACTCTATTAATCGCTTCGCACACGAATCGCCGGCATTCTACTGAGACCTATTCCCAATCGCCCTTTATTGCTTTTAGCCTAAACTGAAGTATTGGATCCTCATGCATGATAGAAGGAAGTCTTGGAACGACTCAAGAGGCGGTATTTGTTCCTATGCCTATTTGTTCCTCTGAGGACATATTGCACCTGCTGCGTGTAAGCATTTGGAAGAAAGTTAGGTTGAAAAATCGGGAAAATCCCATAGAAGTGAATGGTAACAAGCCGCCATGATACAAACAAATTAAGGCCCGAATGCTGAAATCTCCTTTTGTTCACTGTCCCTGGAAGAGTACAAGGATTCCCATATGATTAAGTGTATCCTTAAAGGACCGTAAACAAAAGGAGGTTTCAGCATTCAGGCCAAAGCATTCCAATTGCAGCACGCATACCTATACCGTTCCTATGGGTGCGATCTTCTGCAGTTATTTTTATTAGCTCCTCTCGAATGTGATGTCATCCATGCCTGACCAGTTGGACGTGTGCGCTGCTGTACCACTGTATTATGTCGATATTAGCGTCCCGACAAAATATTTAGCAAGATTTAGATCAAATTCAGATAGGTAAAAAACTATCGCCAGAGAACTGCTTTGATCTCCACTGGAATTTTCAAGCAAACTTCCATCAGAGGTTACAAGACATACCGACATCGGTTATATACATTTCTTTCCAGCCTACCAAACAGTCTGTAACGGAGATTCGGGGAGTCCCATGGTTCTAAATGATGCAGAACGCGGTCAACGCTGGACCGTTGAAGGGATCGTGAGTCACTTTTTCAGCAAAGAAAAGTGTTCCATGAGGATTCCTGGCCAGTACGCTATCTTTACAAAAGTCAATCGGTAAGACCCGGATTAATTTCGCTACTTGTTTATGTCGTGACTCGATCTCCTCAAGAGACAATAAAATCGAAATATATTCATATTTCCCGAATCAGATTCACTACCTGGATAAAGAATAAAATCGAAAACACGTATTGAAGACCCCAGAAGTCCTTGACCATGTCTGTCATCATCCTCGCTCAAAATCCAGGCAGGAGCCTCCAGGACATCCTCGGGCCTCGATCTACCCGTACATTGTTTTCAAGTGCCAGGAGTTGAAGCTCTAAGAAAGTATGGAATAAAGGTATTGTAAAGGCATCTTGCAACGACATTACGGAATCCAGGAAAAATTTTGTGGGAAAATCTTTCGTATTGTGATTTTGGTTGTTCATTCATCGTTGCTTTCTATCGAAAGGCTTCCTTCACATATATGAGGGAATGTTGGAAAATAAGGTCCTTCCTTTCACCGAGTCTGTACTGTACGCACAAAAAATGCCATATGAATACGAAAATACATGCACTTTCCATTTCTTCCTGAGGTAATGTAGATGAGAAGATACTGTGGGCAGCAAGAGACATACTGAAAATTGGTGCGTAGACTGGAATTGTCAAGATGTAAGGAACATCGGAGTGCGATCAGGTTTCTTTGGGGCACAGAACCACACACAGGCGAACATTTATCTTTAAAACACGCTATTTGTGCGCAATATAGTATCAGCGAAATTGTTTGGTTGACCTTATTTTCCAAGCTCTCCTCGTATATTTAGCTTATTTCACGAACCAAAGCTATAATTCCTTACATTGATTCAGGATTCTGCCACAATAATTTTAGATTGCATGGTCTGGTAATAAAAAAATCCCGCCCATTCTCTTAAAGAAATTCCTCTCAACAGACAGTGGAAATGTCCTCGATAAGTGAATAGGAGACATTTCAGAAAAAAATGTTATCATGACCGGTGAAAGGAGATTGACATAGGAGCATCTAATATATATAGACGATCGTGACTGACTGACTGAGTGACTGACGCTAATTCTATCCATGTCCTAGAAGGGTTACAAATCTGTAACTTGGTACACATGTATCTTTTGGGATGCAGAGTTCAGAAAAAAATCCGACTTTGGAGGTAAATGCCCTGGGGGTACAAATTTTGGGGGTAAACGTTTTTCTTAAATATATTTTTGGGACAGATGAGAATGGCATTCAGAAAAACGATAAATGTGCTGGGTTCGGTGGTGTCGTAGTAGCACATATAACTGGCAGTCAGAAGGTTCGGGTTCAATTCCAGGCTATTCCTTGGCTCTCCTTAGGCTTTTTTTGCCTTCCATGTCCCGTTACTCATTCCTCTTCCATAACATTATTTTTGCTTGAGTAAAACCGAGAGACATGGAAAGCTGAAAGCTAAAATTTCCCTCAGAAGTACCTGTTTAATGGCTAAGTACAGGAAAAATCCTACTTTTAAAATATGTATCCTTAGCGTAGATTATTAGAGGGAAGTTTTCAAAATGTATTCTCCACCCTTACCAAAAGGGACACAAGAAAATATTTAAAGTTACGCACACATAGAAACATAGAAGTAAATAATTTGATAAAACTCAAGTCTTTCGACCCCATATGTCACGTATTTCAATGGGGACATCCTTTAAATACGTGTTTCCCATTTAAACAAAAATTAAAGAATTAATCAATATCCAAGATAATGGAGCACCGAAGGCGCGACCATAGCTAGTATACAATGCTTTTCTGAAGACAAGATCCCTGAAGAGGGGAAAGCAGGTGGTGATGAAATAAATTGAGAACTGTACCCGACTTGAACAGCAAAATCAGGAAGAGGGCGAGTCTCATTGTGAGGTATGGAGGTAGATATGGAGGTAGGACTCCATCCTATTAAACTACACATGGTCATCAGCGCCCCTTATCATTTTGACATGCTTTTAGTCTCCTATGGTGAGTGTCCATACTATGTTCCAACTAGTTGTCTTTCAGGCAAAGAAACTCGCAATAAAGGCGTCTGAGGGGCTCTATGATCAAATAAATATTGCTAAGCCATTTCAAGCCCCATTTATCGTACCTCACCCCTGATGATGCAGTCAAACTCCTTGGTTTAGCAATTCTCGGGCCTTTGGCCCTCACACCATACAAATAAAATCTCTTATGAAAATATATTAATAGAAACGTGATATGCTTTCCAGCATGAGGTTCACCAGGTAAAAATTAATGCCGTCGTTTAGTGTTCATATAGTGAATTTGATCTCGGTCTATGATCGACTTAATCTTCTTAGTGCATTAATCTCAAATAATATTTATTGGGTTGGAAAGAAAGTCTTGCAACACTGCGCAAATTTTTCAAAATGTTATAACTTTATTGAAATGCAATTTCAGTCTACAATGTAATGACCATTGTTGTCTATGACATGTTCCCAATGCACGGGTAACTGCTCGATGCCCTTTGCCCAGAACTCTGGCGATTGCGAAGCGAAGAAACGGCCGACATCATTTTCGAGATGTGCTCGATCGTCGAAGGCCTTGTCCCGCAGGTGATTCACGAGGGCCGGGAACAAGTGATAGTCGGAAGGGGTCAAGTCCGGAGAATACGCTGGATGGGGTAAAACTTCCCAGTTCAGTTCCAAAATCGTCTGGCGAGTCGTCTTCGCAACATGTGGACGAGCGTTGTCATGCAGAAGGAGATCTTTGTCGCGTTTGGGACGCTCTTTTTGAATGATGCCAGCCAACTTCTGAAGTCGAGCAGCGTAGACGACGGCAGTCGTGGTGGTACCAGTTGGCATGAGCTCATAGTACAACAATCCTTCTGAATCCCACCGACAGCAAAGAAGAACCTTCTTCTCGTGGAACCCTGGTTTCGGTTCGTGTGGCGGCAATTCTCGTGGACGCCACTGACTCTTGCGAGTATGGTCGACGTAGAGGACCCAGCTCTCATCTCCAGTAACGATTTCCTTCAGAAGGTCCTTTCTGTGCGGACGAAGGAGCAGTGATTCGCAGACACCGACACGGCTTGCTTTGTCAGAGTCGCTGAACCGATGAGGAACCCATGTCGAGTAAACCTTCCGATAGTCGCGGTCGTTCAGATGGTTGCCGATGGCCATATGGGTGACTCCAAGTGTAGTCGCCGATTCGCGAGTGGTGGCGTTCGGCTTCGCGTTGAGGGCGTTCCGCAGGGCTTCGTCATCGACTGTACGTCCTGAGACGTCCTATGGACGTCCTAAGCGTGGTCGATCTCCGAAGGTCTTGTCGCCAGATTGCAAGCGTTTCAACCATCGAGACACCGTGGAATAATGGACGACTTTGCCCTTGAATGCAGCGCAGATGTTGTCTGCGGCGACTCTCGCAGAGTGTCCTTGGAGGAACTCGTCGTAGACGATGGGGCGAAGAGTTGCTCGTTCGATCGGAGCCATGGTTGCTAACTAATGGCAGAAGCCTCCTTATATACCCAGAGGGCAGAAGCTTCGAGAACATTCCAGTATATACAAATGCAAAGCCCCGCCCATCATTCCTTTGAAAATTTTCATAAATTGTTTTAGGAAGTGTTGCAAGACTTTCTTTCCAACCCAATAATAGCAGACACAAAAGCTTTTTGCTTCATCGTTTTAAGGGAATAATATGGTATTATAGCATGATGTCACAGATCGGGAGGCACCGCTTCCTCGCTATGCTGAGTACAGGCAGACAAAAGTTTGGCACAACGACGGTGATGATTTTCTCAGCTATGGTGAATCTATCGGGTCTCTCGGATTTTATAAAGTTCCCACACTTTGAAAGGCGATTCCCAGAGTCTTTGAGAGTGAAGGACCTGCAGAAATGACTATGTACACTGTTTCCCCAATTGGTTGTGTGGTATCTGTACTGGCCTAGACCTAACTCCATGATTAGGAAGGTAGGTATACACAGGTGTCCTCGTCAAAGTATTCTAGATTGAGTAGTGTAGTTAGGTCCCACGTGAGAAGGTAATACATGAATTTGGTGACGTGCGATACTCGAAGCATAAGTACGTGAGGGAAGTGAAGACTATAGTTTCAATTTCCTATCAAATCGTGGACTCTGTTCCGTGGAGTCACCTCCTTTGCAGACCTTCTTTTCGACGCAACCCCTTATGTTATGACTTTCCGTTGTAAAGATGCATGATGGCATCGCACAATCGTGGACATTGCCTTAAGAATTCAGCCGTTAAAGCAGGCGCTATAGCGGATAATGGAACGCATCGCATTTTAGGCCAGAACTTGGCACATCCATCAGCCCATCGCAGGGCTTCAACGAGTAAAGATCACAGTCTTCGCACATCTTCATCCACTCCAGGTAACGATCTTTCCCCGTGCTTTTCATAGTCTCAAAATTGGTCGAAAGCTGGTCACCTTGACGCAGACTTGATGAGGCTACACCAGTAACATAGGCCTATCAATTGAAGCTCCCGATCCCCGGTACTAGCATCCAGCATGGTGGATGTGTGCTCTGCCCCTCTGTTAAACGTCATCTTATGATTTTAGTGGAAAAACCCTATAGTTTGGAGATGGTCATTGTATGGGGAATTTTGTCGTCATATTTTTCTTATCTAAATTTGGGCGTGAGGATTCTAATGGAGTTTCTCTTTTCGAAGTTCTCCTAAGGCTACATGCACTTGTCCATGATATGATACCCACGTATCTCATTTCATAAATCCAACCCAATGGCTTCCAAGGCCTGTCTCTGTGATTTATCAATGTTAAAAGCATACGCCGGTATGAAAGGAAAATGTATTCTCATTAATTCCAAACCCGACCCTCTACCTTGAAATATGAATGGGGAAATAAATGGGAACAAGTACTTCTTTGTACAGTAATTACCATCTTCATCGCCAAGAATCTGACATTCAATCAGCAACATTAAGATTTTGTCAATCCACAATTTCGTCGCATGTACTATTCAATCTTGAAAGCAGAGGTGTCTTATTACAATTTTATCTAACGAGCACTCTCCTTCAAAGTCAGCTTATGATTAGGAACGCCAGGCTCATTGATTGTATGCAAAAGATCGACATTAAAATACATAGCATCGGGATTGTCTTCATTACTTGACCAGTGTATCAGCGCAATAAAAGTTGATGAGCTCCACCCAGCCTACTGAGCACTAAATTATTGAATTCATCCATGTTAACAAATGTTCCAGACAAAATAATATTGATACAGCAGTCATACAGATTGTTTTTGACAGAGTGGATATACGAAATCAATTAGCCCTTTCTGACTCCGCGTCCATTCCAATAGATACTGCATTTTCATTGTTTCTAGGTAAGTGCTGCGAATGTCGGCACTAGGGGTAATCTCGGCACTTAGCAATTGTCGAAATTCTGCTTTCACTACTAGTTTCCTAGGCACGGGATGACAAGTATTCTCAGATGGTAGGACGCGTTGTTAACATGGCTCGAAACAGCCATATTTGCTGTTGTGGTTTTCTCGCAGTTGCTACCTTCTCTAAACGTACTCCAAAAATCCTGCAAAATTTGGTGATTTTGCTAGTGTGGGAGAGAAGAACGGAAAGTATTGTTTTATTATGTTGTTGCATTCATTTTTGAGTCAGTTGTAACCGATACATAAGTGTGCCGAGATTCCCGACAGGGTGATGCCGTCTATACCTGCAAGTTCGCCGAGATTGCCAGTATCTAACCGAACTTCAACCTTGGCCCAGACCCTCGGAAAAAAAACTGTGGTCTACGAAGACCACACCAGGGGTCCACGAAGTTGACAACCCGTCGAGCGGTACATGTGCTTTGTCAATCGCAAGCTCTAGATGAGGGGAATGCGTTGATGCATATCTTAACAATGAGACATTTATTTTTGTTATTTTTTATGTTAAAAGTGTGGGTTTTTGCTAGGCACGCATATGGTGGCGTGGGCGAGCATGTTCAACATGAGGGTAGACCCTTTTAACGGAATGGCGAGAGCTCCCATTACCGTTGGAATAGAAAGCCTTATGCCATGTGTTCCCAAAAAGAATAACTCCATCACCTGGAAGCAAGATACTCATACCGTTTCACCGGTGCATATAGGTTTTCCTCATGAAAGCAAACGAACCTCAAAGAACACAGGATGAACACAGATCAAGCGAGCGACAGTCCTTCTATGTTTTGGCCGGAGGCGCGAGAAAGTGAACCTATTTCGTAGGATGATGGGTCAATTGGATTAGAAAATAATGGCGACCAAAGACCGCTACCATTACTGACTTAACTGGCACATCAAACCACAGAATAGGTAAACTTTATCACTCTTTGGCCTTTGACTGAACTTGAGAGAACAATTATAGAGGTCCAGTAAACGTGCCAGCGCCTGAAGGGTCTCTCCAGAACAATGTTTTGCAGTACAAAGAGATTTATAAAAAAAAAAGCATCACCCTATCCAACATGAACGAGTTAGCTTCATTACGAAAACCACCAGACAAGGTGGAACAGAAAATTTTGCATATAGTGCTGATAGCGTCAGGAGACCATATGGGCTTCAAACGGCCAACTTCTATCAATTAAAAGGCTGTGATTAATTTTTGCTGAATGATTTATCATTCACCTTAAAGATGAAGAAAATATGGGGGCGGGGAAATCAGAAATAATAAATTATTCTATTTCACAGGCATGGGAACAATATTTTGAGAGATGCGACAGAGAAATTGAGCATCATACCGTATGGATGCCGTTTCCTGCAAGAGACGGGAAGGGGGAGAGACAGGATTCGTGCTCAAGGGCGAGGGCTCCAAGGTTCCATGCCCATGGGCGCACCTCTTTTGTCGTTTCTTCTCCGTGACTTGAATGAAATCAATGGTCGCAGATCTCACCTGCGTCCTGAAGTGATAAATCTCGGTTTGAATAAAAAGTATTATGCGCGCTAGCAACAAGAGAAACAGATTTTGAAGGCGGAACGTAGGAAAAGGATATTCAAATCTGAAGTAATAATGATGACCTGCGCATGCACCTTCCATAAAACAACAGGGTGGACCACAGAAGAGTAAAATATTTCAGCCACAGAAATAAATGCACGTTGCATGAAAAAAGAGAGATTGACTACCTCTCAGCTTCTTCTATTGATTCCCTTCATGAAGTGTACTGAACGCGACCACGCAGTCAGGCACTGAACAAAGTTTGCTATGATCATACGTGTTTCATCATTGAACATTCAACAACATGCCTTTAATATCGTATTTAAGCGTATCGATATGCTTGAGGAAGAGTATGACGAATCTCATGGAACATTGGAAGGCAAAATACACTCAGTGCCCTCACACTAGAAAGCATTCAGATAAACAATTGGGACCCTTTCCCCTAGTTCATACGGCCTGGGCTATTGATGTCTAACGTAGTGTGAAAATAGATTTATGAAGGATTTCCTCTTTCTAATACCACCTTCCTCATCTCCTCTCCTATTCTCTCACCAGGGGACTCGTTATAACGTTTGACCAAGGTCTAACCCACCTTCTACATTCAGGTCAGGGGTAGACTTACCTTTTTTCGCTCAAAACAATGCCAATCCTTGACTTAGTGAAGGACCAATTAGGCCCATGAGGGCCAACCTCAGGGTTTTGGAGACATCTCGATGAGGACGGATAACGCTAGGCCCATCTGGAATTTCATTCACCATCTTGGCTTGGATATATTTGAACAGACTACTTCCAAAATTCAAGTAAATGTTGACTATCTAGTTAATTCAGGGATTACAGAGCTGGAAGTCTCAATTTCCAAACAGATTAATCGACCGCACGCAACCACCATTTAATTCCTGCCTCATCCTAAGAACTCCGCACAAAATTGTTTCATGCCTTGAGAAGTAGAAGACCCAGGCACCGATAAAAAAAAGCACGAGCACTCATGAATCCAGCATTGCTCCAGTACGAAATCCAGCAACTGAACGGGACAAGAGTGGAGCCGCACGATAAGCTAATATAAACGATAGTGAATTTGATGTATCACAGCGAAAGGGTGCATCGCCAACAATGGAATGGGCACGCATAATCTTCCCGAATTACATTTAAAATGTTGCCATTAGGATATCTACTCCGTCAAAATCTAAAGAGGGGCTACCCGAGGAAGGGGAAGAAGAAAAAAAAACTGAAAATGAAATCGAAAATGAGATGACGTGATATCCCTATCCAGTTAGATGGAGCTTCAAATTTGGTGGGGCGATTCGGTGTTGTGAAGGTAAAAGGCATTTCCAATGTCGTTCGTTCAGATACTCTCAGAGGGGAATGACAGGAGGTGGGATTCGTAACTGGAAGTGTTGAAGAGAGGGAACCGGCGCCTTAGCGCCTATTGATTGGGAATCTGCACCTTGGAGTTTCCTCTCTGTCCCCAGTTCGAACCTAGGCTGGAAGACCTAGCGCCGAAACGCAGCACATGATAACAGTTTCATGCTATGAATATTGAGCTCGGAGCGGATAATGTGTTTTCCTTTAGTAAGGGAGAGATGCTGAGGGAAAATTTTGCAAAACGTGAAAATTGAGTTGGAAAAAAGGATGGAATCGTGACCTTCAATCGAACTACTCCATGAATATGTGATGCGATTTAATTTTCCAAGGGGATATTTAATATGTTCTCCCGTTATTCGCATCCTGTCGATTTGAGCATGATGAATCTGCCAATATGCTAAAATAGTTATTACATTTAGCATATTAATGTAAGATTGAGATTCACGGTGACACGGTCTTTTTAGAACAATCGCTTTTTTTCTTTCATTTCCATTTATAATAAGCACCTGTCACGCTTACTTCTGGAGAACTGCCCATGACCTAAAGGTAAGCCAGTTGGATTCCCTATCCTAATGTCCTTACTATCTAGATTGCCCACAATATTCGGGGGCCTTCCTGCTAGCTTAGATATATAGGCAATAATGTGCTACCGTAGGATTAGGACATTGGCCGGGAATTGTGAAAACTAAGTTAGCTTCGTGTTCTTTGTCGTGGCTTTTAATTATATTGAAGACTTTGAGATTTATTTTTATTTTGCCTAAATATATCAATCCTAACTTTGCATTATGTACTAATTGAATTCCGTTACATTCCGGAGTAAAATAATGCACTCGCGCTAATGTTCCACGTAAAGGAAGCGATTTCAATTACTTTTCTCAATATTCTTCGCAAAGCGAGCACGCAAATTGCCATAGAATCACCCTTCTGGATTGATGCATAGAAGAATGCATTTTCTAATAACGTATTTGTCACAATGAAAATCTTTGAGATTAAGCTTGACATCTATTGCGACGTGAAATAATGCGTCCTCAGGAAAGAACACAAGAGTCTGCCGCCAATCCCCGAGGGCATTTAGACGCAGCCTGAAAAGGGAGAGCGAAGACTCTCCTTCACTTTGTTTTTACCTGCCTGGAGCCAGGCAGAGTCTCCTCCTATCCCTGCCCCGTCGGGATCCCTGTCCGTTCACGTGCTGACTGTATGGTGAGCATTTTGGAGCATTTTTCATGAATATTACTTACTGGGGCGTGTTCGTTTCTGGTCCAGTTGTTCATCTTGTTGAACTATTATATGTAAGACTCGATGTAACAGGCTGCAATTTCCTCTTTTCCACTGGAAATAGTGCAAGCAAAATGTGTAGAGGACAGTGGAGGTTAGGATTAAATAAGAAGATGGGTGGATGCTCGCTAGCTTTGCGGATGCCACTCTTTGCACTTTCACTTCTCAAAAATGCGATTCAAATTTTATTCTTTCTATTTTATTGCGATAATAATACAAATTAATTCGGAGGTGCCCACTTGGTTATTTCTCTCTTTTGACTTTCGCTTTGAAGTAAGTCCTTCCTCTTATTTGTAATGGTCATATTATTGTCTCTTGCTCTTTATCTGTCTTGGGAAAAAAAAAATTCAGAAGAGCATTATTAATGGTATTTCGGGGATTATTTTTTTGGGACGCACGAAATGATACTTTCGAGAAGTAAACATATAATAACAATGCCAAGTGCATAACCGTTACCGTCAGGGAGAAAAGAGCATTTGAGGATTTCATCACATTACAATCCTCAGGATGGCGCAAAAGTGTCAGTTGTAAATTGCGCAATGCATTTTTTAAATTTACCTTTTAGGATAATGATTGGAAAATGACAGTAAAAGTAAAAAATATTCCGTGTTTAGTTGATCAGATCTCGAAGATCTGATTATCAAGTATTTATTCCCTTTTTCGTAATGCTTAGGTAATTCGCCGTCGTATAAAGGACATTTTATATTCTGTCTTCATTGCATCGATGCATAGGAATCTTCTTTTGGTCCAACAGGGTTCTTCAGCACCTGCCTGAGGATCCCCAGCATTCATTTCGGAACAAAGGGTTTTTGAAGTCCTCAGACGTTCCCACGAGCCTCCATTTGCGTTCAAACCGCCTCCCACTATGATCCTCTCATTGATATTCCTCTCGGGTATCCTCGCCTTGGTGTCCGGGCAAACGGAGCAGGAATGCCCCACAGAAGATATACATCCCTGCACCTGTACGAAATACTCGAAAGGCGAAGTCAGGGTGGATTGTTCGCGGGCCAGGTCGGGGGCGCAGATCGCATCCGTATTTAAGAATGCGTACTGGCCTTCGAGAATGCTCTGGTGAGTGAGAACATTTTCATGAGATTTCTCGCTTCTGGATTTATACTGTGCGCTTAGTTCCTGGAGCGACGCACAATTAGGTAGCACTACTGCTGTGGCGTGAGACTATTGCGTACTATTGCAAAGAGTAATTACGAGGCTAGGCGTTGTCTAAACATGACGTGCGAAAATGCCTCACATGAAAAAGCCAAAGAATCCAACCACATTTTCCATCCTCATTGGTCCCGTCTGCCAACTATCATGGTCGGGTACTTTATATCAGATTGCCAGTAAGATTTCACATCCTCGAATTACTGCATTTTTGTGAAGCACTTCTAGGGTGCTATGCTGTCGAAGATTTTCTGTCTCGATCGAACATGGAATAACATCGAGCAAATAGTATTTAGGAAAGAAAATGGAAAACCGTTGGATTCCTTTTGATGTTATGATGTGAATGCTAATGTTAGTAATACTGATGCAATATCGGAAGTGTTCGTCCGTAAAATCTATGAAATGTATATGACAGTCATACCAACCAAGAGAAAATTGTAGGGATCAACATACGGAAATGTCGTCCCGAGGGATTCTTTTCGTTATTGCCGCTTTTGGGTGCCAGTAACGTATTTATATGACAACACATTGCCCCCCATGCGTTACACTCTGTCGTCATGCATAATGTATGGATGACATTGCGTCCCCAGCATGGGCCAAGGCCCCTGACCCACAATCCGTTAAGGCCTCAATAGCATTCAGGGTCCTTCGCCTCGGGACCCATCCACGAATCTTCACTTGATCATTCAAATGTTGAAGTGTACGGATACAATTGGGTTACTTTGATTATGGAAAACTCAAGGTAGATCTCTCTGCTTAATTTCAATGTATCTCAACGGAATTACAGTATATCTACTTTTCCTATGAAGCCGTGAATGATACTCCTGTCGCAGCTGTAGTATAAAGGAAGGATACTATTGCCTCAACGCGATCAAAAGAAGGTAAATATCATGATCAGGGTGAGAACGTATTTTTACTTCAATGAAATAAGTCATCAATCTAACTGTATTTTCGGTAATGAAAAATATTCACGTATTTCAGATAAAAAAGGAAAATAAGGGAGAACTCCCTGAAACATATAGCGATCTCCGTCAGAAATTATAGCATGAACAATTTTGCTCCATTATTTTTCGCAGTCAAAATCGTTGACTACAGATTTGCTTTCATGGGAAAATTCTTGCATTTTTTAGAGTTTACCTAATCTTTCCATTCCTTGTCCCCCCCCCCTCGAAGACGAAGAAATGGCAGCAAATAATTAGTCCTTTGATTTGGACTGGGTATCCTACTCTATGTACCTAAAATTGCCTAGTAGACTATCGTGAATTTCTTCATTCACCCTGTTTCTCCTTCCAGGCAATTTGTTATTATGGACAACGCAGAGGTTCAAGAGCTCCCAGAAGGAGTCTTTCGGGATCTCTCCTTCCAGGACATATGGGTCAACTACACAGCCTTGAGGAGGATCCATCCAGCTGCTCTCCTCCCTTCGAAGGATAGCCTCCAGACTATGACAATTCTATTCAGTGACCTGGATAGTTTCCCACTTGACATGTTGCCACTATTTTCCCGTCTCAAAGAACTTTCCCTCAGGAATAATTCTTTGACCTCGGTACCTGCAATCGAAAGTGATAGCCTGGAGATTCTGAACCTCCCGTACAATAACTTGGCAAAAGTGGAGGGACTTGGATGGCGGACTCCGAACTTAAGAGAGTTCTACATAAGTGAGTAAATGCCTCCTAGTGCGCCAATATGATTCATAATCGAATTAATTTTTGTTACTATTTAACTCAACGGTGATATCGCATTTGACGATGTCCGTACATCCATGCATCAGTTTCGAAAATATTCATACGCATTTAATTCTCACAATGCAGACGGGCAACCTCAGGGTTTACATGTTTTTCCGAGCTCAAGATTTGATCCGAGGTTGGCCCCATTTTGTGTCCTTATTATCATAAAGTATATGGTAGGGAGAGGAAAATGAAGTTATCCGTACCAAGTACCATGTACCATGTAATTCCTATTTAAGTGGGACTTTATTGAGTGTTGGAGATAATGAAGGCAATAACGGAGAAATGAGGCGGTTGATATCATTCTATGAATGGAACACAAATGATTACTTTGGAAATTCTTGGAAAATAATTATTATACATATTGGGGTGGATTCTGTTCTTCAGATGGTTGTTGGAAAATGGAAAATTTATGCACGTGAATTGTCTTTCTTACTAGCAATTTTAAACTGCGGACGAAGTTGGTTTGCCACTATCTCACAGCCAGATCTTTCGCAATGCAGGTTATAATCCCCTGAAGAAGTTTCCCACCGAAGTGATCAGGACCTTGGGGAATCTTGAGAAATTTTGGTGTTCCGGATGCGATCTTGGACCCGTTCTTCGAAGTGGGCTGATGGATTTCCGCAGTAGCGCTCTGAGGCAAGTGTGGCTGAAGGAGAACGGAATAACGGATATAGAACCGGCTGCCATGACAGGTGATATGTTTTGCTCACTCATCCCTACTGAATCCAATTTAAATTGCATATGATGCTCGTATCATGTCCGGCATGTCTAAATACATCAAAGCATATGCAGCTGTAAATCCGACTGCAGTGCTTTGATTGGAGTAAGCTTTGAAGCTCACATGAAGCAACTCTTTAGCAGCAGATATGCAATTATACGAGGTATGTCATGATATCATGAGTTTTTTGCTTCATCAGGATGGAAATGGCCGCCTCCATTCAGAAAATTGCTGCATCTGTCCCCGGCTGCAGTTTGAGTTGGAGCAGTGACAGCTGTTGTTAGTACATTTTATTATATCTAGCAATGCTTGAAGATATGATTCTTCCTTTTCCCACATATTTTCTTACTAAAACAAAGCAATCCCTAGCTGCTCGCATGAGGACCAGTGGTGGTGATCAAGACCTTGCGAGTTGAAAAATGAAAGGAAGCCAGAAGAATGATAAATGAATTGAATAATTTTTGGATAAAACTAACTGGGTCAGAAGTGGTCTTGAATACATCATTCGGAAGGTTGATGAGAGACGGGATCAGCAACTCGAAAACAAGGTAGTGGAAGGTCCATAATCGAAAGAATGAAGAGAATGATGAAAAAGTTGAAATTTGCATGTTGAGTCAAGAGAATCAACCTGGAAGTTTGTTTAACGTTGAAAATTTCTTCATCATTCTTCAGCAAGGTCTTCACCACCGCCAAGTCTCATGCGCGTAGCTAGGCATTGCCCTGTTTTAGAGGGGAAAAAAGTGGGAAAAGGAAAAATCATTTCTTCAAACATGGATGCAGAAAATAAAATATGTTAACAACAGCTGTCGCTGCTCTAACTCAAACGGCAGCCGGGGACTGTCGCTGCAGTTTTCTGGATGAAGACGACCATTTTCATCATGGTGAAATAAAAAACTCGTGATATCGTAACATATAAGTTTACAACTGCTGCAACAGTTTATTCATGTGTGCCTAAATGTTAACTCAAATAAAGGGATTGCAGTCTGATTTTCAGCATGATGAAGTGAATAGCTTGGTTTTTTTGAGCCACCGTGTATGTTCTGCAATCATTCCATGGATATTTACATATTCCTACGATAATTCTTTTCTTTGAAACTCTTCAATTTTCTTTGAAACCCTCTTCGCATATCGGATATTAAAGTCTGAATCACTTCTTGCACTGATCTGTTGGGAATTAAGGAAAGCCCATTGACCGCATTTTGTAAGTACTGCAGCATAATCGGAATTCTGAATGCATCACTCTCTGCATTGTATGGAAAGTCTCCGTCTGGCACATGAAGATACTGAGAATGTAACGAGACTGAGAGGAATTTATAGCAACTTGCTGAAATAAACGGATAAATGATTAATTTCTGTGAAGGTAAAAGGTCAGAACAAATACGTCGATGATATTTATCCAACATTGAATGGATGAAATGCCACTTAAGAGTGTTGTTTGGAATTCCGGGCGTTTCCACTCAAATTGGTTCTTTAGGTTCTGTCGAGAGTTCAGCTCTCGTCCTTTCTCCTGTAAACTGCCAGAGCATATATTAAGAAAGTCAGATTAACTTTCAACCATTTGGTATTTCTGGCAACATTTATTTACTTTTCCTTTTTCCCAATATCCATTCCAGGTCTCACGCCTGACACAACGGTAATTCTCAGCTGGAATAAGGTCGAGGTGTTAGATGAAACTATCATCCGGCCCATTCTGGAGGTCATGACGCAGGGAGAGGGATGCTTATACCTCGAAAGTAAGTTCCATTTATTTTTTCCCCGCCAGATCAAATATTTGTATTATATGTTATTTCTCTCTTCCAGCAAATCCAATCAGATGTGGTTGTGACTTGACTTGGCTGGCATTTTCCTATGACTTACTGAGAAACTATAAGGGGACATGTGGGGATGGAACCGATTTTCAACACCTGGATCAAATGACATCCATAAAGAATTGTCGTAAATGTCCCTACGATTGCGTCAGTGGTCCACCCCAGTCTCTCTGTAGACCTGGGGAAATATTTCCCACAAAAGAAAACAAGTGCATTACAGAGGAAGCTTGTGGTGAACTGGTAATTTCGAGAGATACGACAACCCCAAGAATAACAAGGCCGAGAAGTTGTTCTTGTCCTGCCCCAGGAGGTCTGGGCACTGTTACTCGTCACACGTGTTCTGAGACCAATCAAGCTTGCTGCCGATCCTCAGGTACGGCAAAGACAAGAGGTTCAACAGCGAATGGAATGACGAATGGAGCAGTGAAAGCAAATGGGAAAAAAAAGGACGAAGTCTGCTTATGTCCTCAAAATGGTGGATATTCCTGCGTCGAAGCAAAGGAGGCCAACTGCAATCCAGGCACTTTCATCCTCAACGCTTGTCCTAAGAATACTCAAGTATGCTGCCGACTCTCCTCCGTCCCCCGTAAGCCATCGCCTTTGTCCAGTCCAGTCCAGGTGCTACCATGCCCTTCAACTCACGGGTGCCTTGATCCTGCTCTCGCTAAAACCTTGTGCAAACCTGGGTCGGAAGTCCAACAAACGGAATGCAACGGTAAGCGAATCTGCTGCGCCATTGATATGTCCTCCGTGGTAACTCCTCCATTGCCGCCTTGTCTCAACGAATGTATATCCCCAAACGATGTTGAATCGTGTGAGCCAGAAACAATCAAGCACGGAACGAAGTGCAGCGAAAAGCTGGAATATTGTTGCAAGACTAAGACTCCAAGTTCGAAAGAGTCTAGAGCGCTCATCAACGCATATAATTATAACTAATTTTGACCACAACCCATAGAGACATTCACCGATGCTACTGGTGACATAGTTTCTGTGGGTTGAAAAGAGTAGTAGGAGTTGGTAGTGATCTTCAACGGAAGTATCAATGTACTTCTGCCGTCATTTCAAAACTCCCCTTCATCACTAGCTTGGTTGAGGATAACAGTTTAGGACACTTGCCTACTCAATCCTGAATGTCCCGGATTTTGCTTCATTTTCAGTCTGCTGAGAATGCGCACGTTCATAGCGCGACCAGTCTCAGGCATACGGATAAATTGGATTTCATGGGAAGAGAAATGAAAAGAATCTAAAAAAAAAACTATAAGTGCGATAAAACCATTTATGTTCAAACAGTACCTAAGTTCGGACACCATTGAGTAAATAGCTATAAAACAAAGCATTTAAAAGGTCACCCTCAAAAACAGCTCTCGAAGCTGCGAAGAACTGTTTCGGAAGGAAAACTCACCAATGCTTGGTTTTTTAACGACATTACGCGATATTGTTCGAACTTAGGTACAGCTAAAACTTGAATGGTTTTACCCTGATATTTTAAGGAAAACTGCACTCTGAATGAATACAACCAAAAAAGCTGCTGACCAACGAGACCACGGCATTCAAAATAGTGCATAGCCAGAAAAAATTTGTTTTCTCGAAATATTTGTGTCGTGACAGCTTCATAGGAAAGACGATGAAACAGATTGAAAAGGTTCATGATGGCATATATTCAAGCCGCATACTAAACCTACAAGATTTGGCAGGGGAAAGTAGGATTTCCCCCATATATTTTTCGCCGTTACAATGAAAAATAGAACGGTTTAACCGTTATTCAGCCTCACGGCAGAGAGAAAAAAATATCGGATTTTATCGGAATAGGCTGATTTTGGATCACCTTTGTCGCTCTTTAATAGGATTCTAAAAATTTTCTGGAAAAATTCGTCACTACTCCCCAAGAGACTCTAGGAAAAAAAGCGTGCTGCCATTTTTGCTGATTCTCCTCGTTCCTCCCGAAAAATTAACATGGTCAAGAGGAATCCCCAAACAATATTGTCTGATTTTGAAGAGATCCTGTATATGAGGCATGTATGACCACAATAAATTCATTCTTCATGATTTGATCTTCATGCTTGTTTCATTACAACCCCACTCCCCTCCCCTTCCCTGCCCTGAGTTTCGGATACCTAGGATAGCAAGACGAGTCCGACGTTCAGCGTCTGGCTGCTGAATCTATAAAAAAATGCATGCCGCAAATTGGAGCAGCAGGAAGCGGCAGACGTTCTCATTAAGGCGAATCTTGCTTACCCTTCCATTTATACACTTTAGTATATGGTCGGTCATATGCGACAATGAAGACTGCAAGATGCCGACGACGAAAATTA
This sequence comes from Darwinula stevensoni, assembly GCA_905338385.1. NCBI lineage: Eukaryota > Metazoa > Arthropoda > Ostracoda > Podocopida > Darwinulidae > Darwinula > Darwinula stevensoni. The sequence continues at coordinate 1,477 of CAJPEV010002862.1, read as the reverse complement.
AGTGCGTATCATTCCCGGCAGCTACAATCCACCACCAATGGTCAACTCTTCCTCGTTCAATCCATGGGATTCCCTTCTTCCCCAGACAAAGAAGAATTGGAGAGAAGGATCAGGGGCAATGTACTGAAGGAAGCCAAACGTGGATCCGCTGGTTTCAGTGTGGAGATTCGAAGTTAGGTTTAATGCCGTTAAGTTTCCGGAGTAAGACTAGGCCTTAACTGCTTTCTGAAATATTCCGCAAAGGTAATGTGAATTGCCGGCAGAGGTACCTATCATAAAGTTTATGTTTTTTATCAATAGGTGCTAATACGCCTACGTGACCTCAGCATACAGTCCGAGACTGACATTTTTTTTAAGGCGTTGTGGCAATTCTTTCTAGATAATGATGGACTTTGAGGTTGTCATCTTCGGCATGTATGCACTAGTTTTCTGGTGCTTCTTCAGCCGCAGCAAGCATTGTGGATGCCCATAATTTGGAATCGCCAGCAGCGCTCGCGTCGCATTTTTAATGTTGCTTTGAATATCCTAAAATCTCCTTCCTTTCGGCCGGATCTTTTGCTTATGGAATAATACTAAATTAGGAGTTCATCTCGGCGAGTAGGACGGACGATGAAACAGGTGGTTTACGGAGTAGTTCATGAATTGCTTCACAGCGAAGACCTTCTGGACGCGGGAGTATTCTTGCTACAAAGTCCACCACTTGCTTTCCAAGTTCCTCTTTCTGCGAACGGCAGACGAGCGAACATAGTGAGGTAAGACCAGAAGGACAAACAGAGGTTCTGACTTTTTATCTCGCAGATAGAAAAGTAGAAAAAAGAAGGAAAACCTTGTCTCCCACTGCCTCCATTTTCAGAATGAGGAGAGTGGGAGTGTGAACGACCGTATGGCTGACGGACAGATCCTAATTTAGAGAATTTTTTATATTAGGTGCAATACTGAAATGTAGTACCTGAACAGTTCCCCGGCTTTGGGTTTCAAGGAAAATCGTACTCTTTGAGGCGCACCACGAGGTGCCTATTTTCGGGAGGGCGGTTTATTTATTCCACATAAACAAAGAGATTGCCATAAATCTTTCAAAGATGGCGCATGATGAAAATAAAATTCCCGGGGCAACTTTGGAAGGTAGAAAACAATTTCCCTTCTCGGAAATGTTAGAATTAGTTGCAGTTTTTGAATTGGAGTTACTTCATGATGTAATATTTTTTCGCGATGAAGCCCAATTGGGGCAATTTTTAATTGGTTCTACTTCAGCCCTAGTATGGTTGGTGGGGACACTAAGGCAAAACGGCTTTTTGGATAGGACTGTTTTGCGGCGGATGATGTCCACCCCCAGATGCTCTTTAGAAGTACACTAGTCAAAGCCCGGATCCTCCGGGTCTAACCTTTATGGCTTTCGTACACATGAAATATCCTGCTCACATGGCTTATGTGCACACGAACTACCCTGTACACTGATTTTTGATGTGAAAGAGGTTCC
>CAJPEV010002861.1:0-37889 GCA_905338385.1 Darwinula stevensoni | reverse complement strand
AGGAAATGCCGCTGTGAAGCATGGAATAGAACGTGGGCGACTTTCGGTAAATTCACGGATGTCCGAATGAGATTTCTCTACACCCTACCAAAACGATCGGCCACTGCTTGCCACCATTTCGATCTCAACTCATCTAATGAACTCGACACGAAATTATCTTATATATTAAAAAAAAATATCCAGGCACTAATATTGAAGTCGAAGAAGTAATGAATTTGGCATAACAAAAGCAAGATATCCGGCAACATTGGAGGACGGGACCGGATACATCTCGCTAGGCCTAAATTAACGGCATCTAATTTCTTGTTTTTCTAATGGCGAAATAGTGCTTTCAATCAAGTCAATATATTTCATTAGGTTAGTTTCTTTCCAGCGAAAACTTCCCAGGAGTGGCTATCAAGGGGCGAGAGGAAGAAACACCGGAATGAAATTCACATTTTCGAAAAGCAAGACATAGAAATCTCCAAAACTGAGAGGAAGAGCTTCCAAATTTGCTGGAGCGATTTTGTGCTGAGAGAGGAAAAAAACAAGCCAAATTTCGTTCCTGTTTATGCTTTAGGAGAGGAATAAGAGACTATTGCATTTTGTCACGGGAAGACATGTAGGAAGGGAATAGGCGCTATGAAAGCCTTTTTATTGTTGGCCTCATCCTCAGTTTTCACAAAGATCTGGCTTATACGGCACTTATCATGGATATTTTGGATATTGTAATCTCGTCCGGGATTTACGAGGGATTTCTCAAAAGTTTTGCCAGTAGCCCACAAGTCGTCACTGGAGGCGGCCGGAAAGTGCTACTTTAGGGCATCAGGCAGAACTTTTGAGAAATCCCTCGTATGTGAGAGAGGTACGTTGAGAATTAACGGCAGATGATTTCGAAAGAGTAAAGAAGTTACGTTTAAATTTAAAGGTATTTCGGGAGGCTTGACATCGTGAGGTTCTCCCCAAAAACTTACTTGGTCGAAAAGGTTTCCACGGTAAGGGCCGAGTGGTGTTGAACTTCGGGGGTTTCCCTCGCAAACCGATTCACAGCCTCCTTCACCACCGCATCCACCACAGTCCCGTTGGAGCACGTCCGCCAGTCCATGGACGTGTGCGCTTGCAACTGCGGCCAGTCCAGGTAATCGTGTCCTGCCATGATGCCACCTGGTCTCAGCTTGGGCCAATACAGATTGACGTCCTCGTAGACTCCGCAGTAATCGTGTCGGGCGTCGACGTATATGAAGTCCAGAGTTTCGTCCTTGATTTCTTTTACTGCTTCATTCGTCCAGTTCCTTTTCAACACCACTTTCTCCTTCCATGGAGACAACAACCTCAATGCTTGGCGATAGTAATACTCTTGCATTGCATTGACCACGTTTGCAGCTTCTGTATAGTTGTCCTGGTGCTTCCAGATATCAATGAGAACATATTGCTTGCATGAAGGCCATCGTCTTAGTATTTGCCAGGAGAAACATCCCCATTTCACTCCCAGTTCTGCCCCTGTTTCGTACCCTCGCTCTTCAAGTATGTCACCAATATCATATCGGTACTTGGGAGAACTCAGACCTGGTGGTATCCGATCACGAATCGAACGACATGGGAACCGCGTTATACTATTTTCTTGGAACACATTTTTCTCCATCACGCTCTCATATCCAGTCTTTTTCACGTTGAAGTACAGAGGGGCTAGTAGGATGGGCGCAGACAAAGCTATGGAACACCAGTGAATGAATTTCGTTGCTGATGTGACGTCTACCATATTGTGAGACGCTATGATGAGATATAATGTTCCTGCTCATCACATGAAAAGAGCTGAAAATGCTATGTCGCTATATCAGATCTCACGTGTTGTAGTTAGCTATGGCTAAGCAGACGTCGAAGTATATATTTGTAACCTCCCTTAATTTGTCGTTATTGCTGTGGGGTGTTCTTCTCGTGAAACGCCTTGAGTACTTGTATAACGAGTTGAAGTCCAAACCACGAAATGTTGACTCAGAAATCTCTGCAATATAGCATGACACGAGCGATCCAGTGAAGGTTGAGTTACATCCTCGTGCTACGGAGGATCTATAACAGATCTCATTTCGGTTTCGAAAGCTTCATGATAGGACGGTATCTCCGGCTTGCATCATTTAATGCTGCACAGGGATTAAATTAACGTCTATGATGATATCGACATTCATGTTACGCATTCCAACCGGAGGTCATCGTCCATCGTCACAGACCGGGTTCCTCGGCCAGTATCTCCGGCTTGCATCATTTAATGCTACACAGGGATTAAATTAACGTCTATGATGATATCGACATTCATGTTACGCATTCCAACCGGAGGTCATCGTCCATCGTCACAGACCGGGTTCCTCGGCCAGTTGTCCAAAAGTTAAGGCCGCGCCCTCGGGAATGATTTGGCCTTCTTAATGCTCAAATATAACCGTTGTTGCCACCTGCTTTTTTAACTGTGTCGTGTGAGTTGATCGACTATTTCCCTGCCCTTCCCCCCTTCACTGTGATCAGGCAAGTATGGGGCCAAACCCTGCCCAAGGGGATATTCTTGGGACATTCCTGGGATATGCTAGTTCTGCAAGAATGGGACTTCCCAGGGATGTCGTTACGTCCAGACACGTTGGCATCCCTAGGATGTCCTCGTAGTCTTCTCTGGGACCTCTCACTCGTCCCAAGGGGATATTTCTGGGATAAATTTGGGATGTATGTGTGGTGCGTGGGGGGTGATCTAGTTTCATCATCTACCATTATCTATCTAATGTTTCATCATCGACCATGATTCGTCCCTTTGGCTACTTTCACACGGACCATAGCATCTCCACCGTTATCGAGCAATCGCAAGAATTTGAAGGAGAAGGGTCCTTCGCCCGTTCCCTCCTCTTCCCCATCCCCCTCTCCTTCCTTTGACGTGTACAGGCGAGAAGTTTCTGCTCGCATTATTCGCCATGGTGTACTTTGAAACGCTGCACCCCCGGATCGACCCTCTGGTGTAGAGATTGGAGGCGCAGTATCCCTGGACGGGAACTTCATTCGCTCCCGTCCCGCACGGGCACGTGCTTCATCGGTTTCACACTCGAGACGGCGAAGAGTAGGAGTAAAGAGACGAAACAAGTAGGAGAAGAGAAATTTGTATACATTCATCAGGCAGGTCAAAACCATGAGATGAAATAATCCATCGCTGTACTTCTCCCGTGCCCATCCAGTATTGCTCTCAATTTCCTAAAAAAGAAAATGCGTAACCTCTGGAGGCATTATAAGACAAAGAAATCTAATTTTTTAGAAGTCTCGCCAACTTTTCTTCCAACCCAGGCACAACATGGGCCCATTAGTTAACATGGGGGGTCCTCAATTATGATGAAATAAAGAAGGCCGAGGAATTGCCGCACTTCAGCAGTCGATCACCCTTCTACGAGTATGCATACCTCAGTTTGCTAGATCTCACAAGCCCGTACGAAGAATGGTTATTTGACCCTCGCTTCTCGTAGATGGGACCCCATGGTGCCGCCCGAGGACCTGCCGGATCTGTCCGAGCTCAAACTCCTCCCGGGTCCAGTGAAATCTGCTCACAAGGCTTATCCCAAGCCAGGCAACGTGTCGAAACATCTGGAGGGCCTTCCGTCACCCCAAATCAAGTCCCATCTCTCCCTCACCCTCCTCCATCCGGAGGTAATGGTAATGGACAGCAAATGTCGCGTTTATTTAATGGCACGATTATAAAATTGAAACCTTCGCCTGATTTTTCTCTAAAAGTTTCTGAAGGAGAGATATAGTGGAGATTAAATTATGCCATTACGATTTTGGCAGCAAAATTTTCTTCGAAAGCCTTTTTGGCAATGGCTGCCTCGATACCTTATTAAGTTCGACTGGGTCCTTGTAGAGGAGTTGCTTCAGTCAGTGAACGTTTCGCAAATTGTCAAGTTGGCACGAAACAATTGCAGATCATCTACGGGGCAAGGAATCCGAAGGTCGTTTGTATTTCTTACTTTCACCGTGAGGTCTACGCCCACTTCACGGGGAACCTGGACGATTTCATCGTAATTGTCAAGTTGGCACGAAACAATTACAGATCATCTACGGGGCAAGGAACCCGAAGGTCGTTTGTATTTCTTACTTTCACCGTGAGGTCTACGCCCATTTCACGGGGAACCTGGACGATTTCATCGACTATCACCTTCATGGTATCGGTGAGTATCGATTTCATGGATTCCCAACTTTTATATACTGACCAAAAGCGACCCAATATGTTTCTTGCATTTTTAAGCTGCGCGCTTAAACTCCATGGCTTTAAATACGATTTGGTCGGAGTAATGTTTGCAGTGCAAGTCCTCCAGGATTCCCTGCATCTCTGGAGTTTTTGTCCTTTCTAAATACCAACGGCTGCTTCGGAATATTTCCAGCAGAATAACTTGTTGGAGCATGTCCCATGCGCTAGACGTGTGGGGTCCCCAGTGGAACGTGCACCCTCCCGTGACCGAGAATGCCCTCCTCGAGTTGAAGGAAAAAGAGTAGTTACTCCTATACTCTTTCAATTACCCAGACAGGTGCCACAGACTGCAGTGTAGGTCTCATTATACGAAGTATCACAAAATGTATGAAACTATATTATAAACGAGGATTCGGCACATACGGGTTGCAGCGTTTAGCTTTGGGCAGTGACTGAAGCAGAGCCATTATTGTGTATATACATGTGCAAGCGTGGTACGAATGAGGTGTATGCATGTGCTACTTCACATATTTCGCTTTTTCTGCAGCAACTTAATCATAGTTCTAATTATAGTACGTTTCAAGGAAAGGTTCATCCCTTGATGTTCCAATGAGTATACACGAATTCAATTCCTAATTTCCTCATTCCGACCTCAGGACAAAGGACCCAGGGAAGTGTATCCGCGAACAGGTTCCTGTTCTAGAACTCCTTTTAGATGAGATTTCCCTATACCGTATAAGTAAAGGATTCTTATAGGGAATAGGAGCTTCTTTCTATCCTGGGCTCCATGAATCTTAGGGAAGTGTATCCGCGAACAGGTTCCTGTTCTAGAACTCCTTTTGGATGAGATTTCCCTATACCGTTTAAGTAAAGGATTCTTATAGGGAATAGGAGCTTCTTTCTATCCTGGGCTCCATGAATCTGTTTCAAATAAGGGAATATTAAATGATAGTGTCCGCATTTATTGATCTCTATAATGAGATTAGGCGAGGTATATGGTGAAGTACGAAACACTCCTGTGACGGACGATTCCAGGGGAAAAGGGAAGTCACATTGTGTACTGTGGGAAAACGAGAAGCACACCTTTCTTTATTGGCAAGGAGGAAATCCTCAACATTTCCCAAAAACAAAAAAGAGCAACTTTGGCACACTTTTGGGTCTTCGTGGTCATTTTTGTGTTATGCATCTCATCATCAAAATGATACGTACGGTTCTCATCAACGTATTTCCATGGTTTTTTTTTTTTACTGATCTTCAGTCGGATTGCACTAGTGAGTGAAACATTCATATCCGCCAAGCGTGGGCTAAGCGTGCAAGACCATTCCGAGCCAAAGATTGTCTAACCTCTGAAGAGCTACAGAAACGTCACAGCTTCCACAGACAAGCCGATCAATGGCCACACATGCACTGCTGACCGGAAAGTCAAATCTGTATTTTTGATTGGAATATCTGCTCTTCACAACTGATCAACACGCTCCTAAAACAGTTTCCTCCTGTGTTATTTTTACTCATCATCGCATCGCATCAAATGCTATCTCTTAGTCAACAATACAGTTAACGTTTCTTTTGCATTGAGCAACAGAAATTCATTATTTCATCTCATCAAATTACCATTATTTTTTCCGGCAGAAAGACAAAAATGCAACTAAATTTCATGTAGGAAATTTGAGGATTCTCAGGAATTTTAAATAATAAATTGTTCACAGTGTCACGTATCTAGATTTTATGTATCTGGAGGAGGTAACTCATTCGAATTTTACTACAGGATACAGGGAGCGCGATGTGAAGGCTGGGGAAGTCTCTCGGGAAGGGCGAGCTGTCGGAGGTGGAAGTGATGAAAGTTGCCGAGGACGCCGAGCTAGAGAACATGCGGACGAGATTCCCGCCCAGCCTCCAGGGCCTCTGGCGCTTCGAGGATGCTGTCAAGCCTCCGCTCGAGGACGGCAGCAATTACGGCCTGACTCCATTCATCAGGAGAGGAGTGGTCGGCGGGTGGAGGGATGTTCTCACGGACAATTAGGTCCAACGTTTCCATGCCTACATTCGACTCCTCTTTCACCCTATGGGAGTCTATCAAGCGGATTTCCCACAATGATCCGACGGACACACACTGCCGTTTCTTGTCGCTTTCTTGGATTCTCCAATGGATTCCTTCTCGTGGATTGGCAATACATTCGGATACATTCCGGCATTTCCTGAATGAAGTAAATTCGCGTGTCATTTCAGATTATCCTCCTCATCATCTTGCAGGTGAAGAGCATTCCTGTTGCATCGCAGCATCACTGCATATGCTCGCTCACCGGTCATTTTCGTCCGGAGAATAGTCTTGCGACAGCAACAGACATCTTCACATCCTGAAGACGCTCACGTCCCCATCGAGATAAAGAGTAAACCTTTCAAGCAACTGGGAAATTCATTCTCGTATTTTCCTTTACTTACCCTGGGTTTTTTGATAGCATAGAGGATAGAAACAAAGGTTCAGAGAGTGGCTGCTTCTTTTTTCGCTTCGATCCCTGAGTCATTTATTTTTCATGGAATATGATTTTCTGCTGAGTTCATAGGATGAAGCGAGATTAAAGCAGTGATTAACAAAAGTCGATCGGTGAGGTGTAGTATAGTCGCAGCATCCTTCTTAATGTTGGAGTCAAAAATGCTTTTGATTTTCGGAATAGGGAATTTGATTTTCCACATGTTTGCGAAACTCCATATAAGCACATCATGGGCCTAAGGACATACCTTACCGCAATGCTTCGCGAACCCAAGATGAATCCGCCAAATGCTCAATCAGCCTGAAGGTCGTGGGCAGAGATTATTTTCTGTGAAAAAAAGAGGGAGGCCATGGCATGATCTGAATATATTCTGTCGAGTCAAATCCACAGTCCAGTCTATGGGTTTGGCCCAACCCCTAACATGCCCAGATATCTCCTCTCATTTGTAATGCGAAGGACGGGTCGTTCTCTGAGGATGTCAGAGGGATCACTCGTGGAGGGTCATGAGGGCCTCTTGAGATCACAATCTTGAATCTTGAAAAATTATTCGTAATACCAAGGATGGGCCGGACGTCCGCTTATTTCATGACGAAATTGGCGTTCGGTGGTGCACAATCAGCAAAAAATCGGTACTAAGAAATTCAGCTTTAAATTCGTTCAGCCGTTGAAATTGCAGTTAACCCCATACCTTATTCTCGAAATATCTTTTCGAGTTCCATTTTAAATATTCATGTGTGACGGTGCAACAGTTTCACACTATGTGCAGTCCAGCAGTTCTGTTTTCGACAGCAGCAGCACCGCTGAGGTGACTTTTGCAAAGTGGGAAGTACTGGACTGAAAGGTACAATCATTCCTAGAATCCACTATTCTTAAGAGATTTGATACAGCCGGTCCCTTGCAGTGACCTTAGAGAAGCACCAAGAGTTACATATTTTACTGAAATGGAAGAATTCTGAAACCTTCCCCTCTTCTGGCAGAAGTGCAACTCTGGTGCAGCTCTAGCTTCATATTATCTGTTTGCAACTCATCCCATTCACAATGAAAGTGACCACTTCTGCCACTGCAATGTTTCTTAATGGCCTCATCAGAATGACCCATGTGAATTATAATTTATCTTTCAAGTAGACATTGGTTCTGAACTCGTACCGATTCTGCAAAAAGTTTCACATGATCTCTGTAGCTCTCCCAGTAGAATATCTATGAGGGTTTTATTAGGAGGCAAATAATGAATATTCAGCTGCAATAATGACATCATGCAGACCCCTGATGGTACTTTATTGATGAAAGGAAAATAAAAAAAACTTAATATACTCATTGGATAGAACCAAATGGATACATTACTTGAAATATCTCAAATCTGTAGCAGAGGTAGTAGCAAAAGCCATTTTAACGAGGACACATGACTCCTCGACCACCATCGATGGCCAGCATTTGTCCGGTGATGAACGATGCATCATCAGAAGCAAGAAATACTATGGGTTTGGCCACTTCCTTCACCTCTCCCACACGGCCCATGGCATGGGTGGTTTTTCCATGTTCCAGGAACTGAAATGGGTACCAAAATGTTTCCAGGTTCAAACTGGGCACACTATTTTCTAAGAATAACTTAGATAGACAACGTGAATTGCCTTTTTTTTTAGCAAAAATGTCTGAAAAGTCACTAATGACTGCCTGATGACAGGTATTTCTGAGTAAGCATTGCATTCACCAGTAACCACTGAATTGACTTGAGACAAAAATCAAAATTTGAAAGAAATGACATAATCCAAAAACCAGTGTAGTAGTACTTCATTAATCAAGACACATAAAACCAAGAGAAGCTCTAATTCCCAAACTGTTCACACCAGTGATGACATTTTTAAATAATACAGGCATAGGTCTTACTTCTTTTCGATGTTACATGAATGCACAAACGTTATACCTCCTTCAAATAGCAACAGAGTTCCCAGGACTTGATGAAAACCTGGCACAAGGAGCCACGAGTAACCATGAACTTATATTTTTTAACCAGAACTTTCTCTGAAACTCCAAAAGAGAAAACATATACAATTGGCACTATCTCTGTGTGAATGAGAATTTCCATTGCAGAAGTTTTGCAGTGTTTATTTGTCATCCTATTACCTTTCAATTCAACCCAAACAAGGCCTGTTTTGCCTGCAGGTGCACTGGTGCACATTCTTCTTAGCTTTTGAGAGATATAGTTGATGGAACTTTGCATTGACGATCTGACTCACCGCCTTATATTTTTCATCATCCATGCCAGCACGTCTGTGGATATCAGTCACAATCACCCCCGGGTTCACTGCATTCACGCGGACTCCCCGTGAAGCCACCTCTAGAGCGACGGAGCGAGTCAGATGGTCCAAAGCAGCCTTGCTCATGTTGTAAGCCACCACTCCTGGAAACTAAGGAAAACATTATGTTAAAATTAACAGACAAGAGAAAAGCATAATGGGCATTTTCTATCAGGAGTTATTTTATGGGAGAGCTGAGAACACTTGTTCCATATATCTCCCAAAATAGGAAACAGGTCATCACTGAGTATTTTACTCTATTAGGATGATTGTAGAGTAGACACCCATTTGGCCTATTATAACACAGGGTAGTAGTTAGTAAAAATGAGAGTATTTTTGTGTAGAAAAAGAAAAACAGAGAGACTGCATAATGGTAAAAAAAATTAAGATGCACTTTCAGCTTTAAAATTATGTTAGCCACTTAAGTTGTACAGGGTAGGGCATAAAGATCTCCCACATTTTGAAGGGGTATAAAAAATGAACGAAGCTATCTAGAAAAAGAAATGCATATATTTCTGAAAAGTACATAAGTAACAGTTTCGTTTTAATGGGTTTTAAAAATCATATCAGGCAAATGGCGGCCGTCGTTGGCAATACATTGCTGAAGACGTTCCCGGAAGTTCTCCATCACTCTCTGGGTTATCTCAGGCGGAATGGCGTTGATTTCCTGTCTGATCCTTTCCTTCAAATCCTCAAGAGATCGAGGACGATGTTTGAAAACCTTTTCCTTTAGGTATCCCCAAAGGAAAAAGTCACATGGGCTTAAATCTGGTGACCGTNACATCATTTTGTAAGGATGCAGTTTTAAATCGGCATGCAGAATCCTCCTCAAACTCCGACTTGATATCCCCAGTGCCACGGCATGCTTACGAGCGGATCGCCTTGGCGATTGCTGAATGGATGCTCTTACTGCTTCCACATTTTCTGGCGTTCTAACGGTTCTAGGTCTGCCAGGTGATTTTCTTATCAGTGTGGATCCAGTTGCCCGAAGGTTAGAAATCCATAGCAAAATCGTTTTCCGATCTGGTACACATGCATTTCGACCGAGCGCGAAAAGTGTACGGAACGCTCTCTGCGTTGCCATCACAGAACGGTTGTTCTCATAATAAGCTTGAACAACAAAGCACCGATGTTCACCGGTCCAACTCATGATGGGTACTGAAAACGGTAGAGCCTAACCTACCGAATAAGACTTAGCCCACCTCTCTACCCCCACTACAGCCTGCACAGTGCCCCCTCGAAATGTGGGAGATCTTTATGCCCCACCCTGTATTTAAAATGAAATAAAAACATGACATCCTCTTCTGACAACCAAAGAGGTATGGCTGCATCCTACCAGACTACCAATACATCTACATATCTATAAAATGTCACCAGACATCTCAACTGGTCACATTAAGTTGCCTTAATGGCCAGCACAATGCAAACAATCAATGCATAGGAATGTTATGAACAAAAAAAAGAACACAAAGTTAGAGAAGACTCTGATGGCACAAAGGAAAAGGCTCAACAAGCACACAAGTTCTTGCACTAGAGTGCAGGCAAATTTAATATCATAGGCAGATGAATATCAAGTCTCCTGACTTTAACGAAGAGTCTTAAAGTCAGACCAGGCAAGACTCACAGCTCGTATTCCTGTGATGCTGGAGACATTAACAATGTTGCCTTTGGTCTTGAGAAGATGGGGAAGGCTCAACTTCATGATGTGTAACACTGCCCTTGTGTTGATGTTCATCTGCTGATCATAGTCCTCAAGGGAGAGGTCTTCTAAACCACCAGTCGTGAGGATGCCAGCACTGTTCACCTATACAAATGACATTAGGAGTATTTAAGGATAATTTCAACACATGCATGATCAAATTAGGATACTACCTATTATGAAACCAAATTCATCTGTTGAAACAGATGTCTCTAGTAGAAACCTACACTAGGAGTTATGAAAGACAGAAGGACTGCAAAGGGGGATAGACCCCTAGAGTGGAGACCTGCTTCACTCATATTCCATGTTTTTGACAGATTCATCAGTAAATGTCTTCATTTGACAGGACATCAGATGATAATCAGGAGCAGAGAATGGTATTCATCCACTGTCAGAGAGAGAACCTGCGAGCAAGCAAGCTGGGATATGGTGTAAAGGAATAACTAAAAAAAAATAGTAGTCAAGGTTTTCTGATTCCTGTTACACAGATTTCATTTGAGTTCTGATCTGATCCAGAAGCCATTTATGCAAAAGTCAATGCATACAACTGAAAGATTTTCAAGGGGGCACATATCAGAGAGGACCACTCCTTAAAAAAAAACTGTGATCCCTTATATGACTGAATCTGGAATGTAATATGCTCACCAGCACATCAAGGCGACCAAAATGAGCAACGGTCTTCTCCACTGCAGCAATTGTGTCTGCTTCCTGGGAGAGGTCTCCCACCACCTGCAGAATCTGCAACACATATTCCAGAAAAGTCTTTCATTACTCTTTAGGCATATATTTAAAATTCATAAATGGAAGATATCCAAGCTGCAGCTCACAATATATTTGGCTGTATCACGAAAAAAAATTCTAGAAGTCCTAGCAATTTTGTCTCCTCATGCATGGTTAACTCAATTCCCAAATTTCTCTCCCCATCTCCTTGTAAACCAAATCCTGTCTATACCAACCAGACCATTGAAGGGCTGATGCATATATGAGCAAAATCACATTTCACAATTTTGCAGGAGAGTAGCTTAAAGCTCCAGAATGACAGTCTCACATGGGATACTTTTGGGGAAACATCTTTAACCATTATTGGACCAAAGGAAGCAGAATTCAATGCTATTTCCTCAGCAAACCCAGATGCCTGTCATGTAGTCCTTGGGCCTTTACCCTTGGACTTGTTACATGCTGATGCATACCTAAACATGAATCTGGAACTAACGACTTCAATCAGACCCAAGCATCAACATGCAGCAATGTCTGGGCCAAAATTAGTATTGGCGATTACATCCAGAAAGAGACTTATTCTAGATGCAAAAATATACATATACAACTTTAAAGTGAGTAAACAAGCAAAGACTACACAAAATGGGGTTTCAACCTTGTCTTGAGGAACACCTGCTTCATGGCATTTCTTAGCTACATCAGCAAGGGACTGAGCATTCCGGCCACACAGAGACAACCAACTGCCCTTCTTCGCAAATTCCTCTGCCGTCCCTGCTCCAATCCCACTACTGGCACCTGAAACAATTGTATTTCTCTTCACATGACGGAAACTAAATATGAGCAGAATCATTTTTAACCTAATCAATTCATGATTGGGACTTCGTGCAAAATCCCTGGAGTGACAACTTGTTTGGGAGTAGTAGGATAGGGGTTGAAATGAACCAGAAATCAGAAACAACGTTGGGAGCAGTATCAAGAATTTCTTTCGCTAACCAGGAGACAAAAAAAAGGGAGAATGACCATGTAAGAGCAAGAGAAAAAGGCCAAGCTTCCATTTTTTCTTCCCTGCCACCTCTGCTAGGCTAAAAAAAAATTCATTTCCTTCCCTAGGAAGAAAGCATCATGGTCGTTTTTGGAAACAAACTTTCAGTGATCAGTTTGGAAAGTTGTTCAGTTACCTGATTAACTACAGGAAAACATAATTAATTCAAAATCCGGGGGACCAAAAATACAGACTTCGAAATAAGCAGGTTAGAATTATTTGGTTTGGCCATTGTTATTTTGTAATACTGTACTAAATCCGCATGTTTTGCACCGCATATTCTCTTCCTTTTGTTGGTTTCAGGGCCAACTTCTGCCAGCTTTTCAATGGTGCCATAGTTTTTAAGGAATGTGGATAGGGTTGTACGCTGAATGTGAAAGTGGTATGCCGAATTCTTTTGTGATATCGGTCTTCGATTTTACTTTCTTGTCCATTTCACAAATAACTTCCAACTTCTCTCATATACTTAATCGTTGTACTTCCTCTTGTTTGCCATGGTACATTCACCCCCGTTTCACTAAAACACACAGAGAGAGAGATTGTGCTGCTGCAATGAAAAGTTTTTTGACTGAAGGTGGTACAAAGTGTGCACCATATAGGTAAGGGTAGAGGGGGAGATTCAGTGAAAGGGGGCATTAGTCTATATTTAGAAATATTCTGAATAGAAAAATGAAGTTTCCAAGGCAATTAGCTGGCTTGCAGTCATTTAAGAGTGTGAGGTTTCAGACCGGTCATTTGTAGGTCGTAGGGAAGAGGACCCTTCGAAGTAAATGAACACATTTCTTTCTGAGTTTATCGCTCACTGGACCAGAAAATGCCTTCAAATTTCATAGTATCCCTATTTCGAATTAAATACAAAGCTTCAAAGCATACAAATCGCTATCTTCTTGGACAGGGAACAGAAATGACTTCAAAGTATATCTGATACTTCAAACTATCTGATATCGAATTAATGAGGTTTTCCTGTACTGGTACCTATACTTTAACTTTAACTTCAAATCCATGAGTGAATCAGGATATGAGAAAGGTCAAAGTTTGCATGACAGTTGTCCTGAATATTTGGGAAAATGCCCTAGGGGAATGATAGTCTATGCCAGTGTTCCTCAATCTCCCTTTTACTCCCATAGAACATCCATGTGTTCAGTGTGCTGTGGCATACTGGTTGAGAACCACTGGTCTAGGCAGGCATGGTTCACTTTGTCAATCACTCCTAAATATACAAAACCAAATTCATAACATGCCAATCCCATAATTCCTATTCTCAAACAAAAAGCATCTGGTTAAGGCACTTTACTAGAATAAAAGATCACATCAAAGAGGCTTTTATTCTATTTATTACAGAAAGCATATTATTTACCCAATGAGATAGTGACAGCACACCTTTGGACCTCCAGAAGCCATAATACGCACCTGAATAAAAAATACTGAAATCCAGGACCTCAAAATTCATTTGTTGGAAGGTTTATTATGAACTGCTACATACCAACAACCATTTCAAGAAAAATCCTTCAAACCCTTAATTAATTTTACTTGGACTATCCTGAATTTTGAAACCTTGAAAACACCAGAGAGAACACAAGAAAGCATCATCTTATTTATGGGGGAAAATCTTGGAATGTGGCAATATGTATAACTTCAGGAGTATGTAATAGAGCAATAAGTAAACAAATTGTGAGTGCATGGAAAACCAAGTCCTATTCAGAGCAAAACATCAATCCCTTCCAGGGGTTCCAGGGAATGAATATACTACAAGCATGACCAGTAAAGACATGGGATGAGATATACCTGAAATGTGTCCCAGGTCCCTTAAGCAGAGACTGACATAAAACGACATGGTTGATATGCATCAATCATCAGAGGTAGGCCAGGTAATAGACCAAGAAAATGCTTAAAGCACTCAAGGATGTTATTGCACATTGAGAACCACTGGTCTGAGGCTCAATGGATCATGAACAGGGATTTGCCTCTTTTTTTTTCCAGCCCAGAGTTGTAACAGGGAAGACATGCGACAAGATATGGGAGAGAATTAGGGTAGCCACCTTTGAATTTAACACGATACGGGCAAATATTCTAAATATACCCACAGCCTCGAGAAGACAAGGCACCTATACTATGAGGGTGGCCTACTGCACTTGACTCAGAAAATAATACTAGCAGCTATTAAGCTTTATTAAGTTAAAGAATCTTAATAAGTTTAAAATATGGACAAAAGTGTCCATATTAGGACCAGTTTGCAGTATGGACATTACACCTGAAATATGTACTGTCCATGCAAATTATGAACAGGTGGCAACACTAGGGGGAATTATAGTGAAGACTGTTACCAGTAAGCCTGTAGACCCAGCATTGAAAGAATGAACCCAGTGGCAATTTGCACAGGGCTTTCGCTATGGGTTTATGGCGTTAGTGGTGCTTTGACTCTTGGGACACCTATTGGGATACCTTTTGAACACGAGTTCAGTACGTGATATGCCAGCCCGGAAACGTTAGCTCTGCTGGTGTCGGTAAGCCCATTGGCCTGCAATGAAAGTGCGTGAAGTCATCGTGATAGAAACGCAGAGATTTAGCGTCCCAATGCTTTGGTAACGTAACAGGGCATACCTGCAAAGACGACGGACACACCTACAAGAAATCCATGAAGATACAGAACGCACCAGTGATGAGAATGACTTTCTTCTCGAGACCCGACATGATCTGCACCGGTTGGATCTTTACGGTCTCTGCAACTGGACGTCGAGCGAAGGGTGGCGACTGTAAAGCGAGTCGGAACAGACACCACGTGGACCTTCCCGTTGGTTGAAGCTGCCACTCTTCGGCACTCACACGCGGACACCAAATAGAGCCCTGCAAAGCGAGTTACTCCGTGACGGCCCTTGCAACACGAGCGACCACCCCTTCCCTACTTTGAAGGCAGTACATCTCCATCGTATTCGAGCAAATAAACTGTTTGATATCATTTCGAGGCCAATGCAAATTTGCATATCACTTCCTCTAATGTCCTACTAGAGGTAAGGGAAATGACAGAAGGGAATTCTTTTGCGTTGCCGTGTGAGAAATTTTAGGAATTCATCCCATCTCCATCCCTTTTCAGTACGCAGGGTAATCTCCTTCGGGATTCTAAACCACCTCTTTTGATGACTAGTGCTTCTCGGAAAATTCGTTGTACTCCCTATATCACCGACACATTTTGGTAATAGGTACTGGGTGAATTGCCGAGAAGCTTTGAAGTGCCGTAATGAGTTCCCCAGTGGCACGGAAGACCGGGTGGCAACGGTCGTGAGATCGACGAGTGCATTCACGATTTCATCCGGAGGAAGTTCATCGTCGCCGTCTTCGGGATTTCATCATCGACTCTATGTTTGCTTTCCCAGACGTTTAACTCGTTTCCTTCTGATGTCGCCGGTCCCTTCGAGAAAGTCTCTCGCTCGCCTTCGACGAACCGGTTCGATCCGCTCCGACGGGGAAGACTCCGTCGTTCTCTTCGTCGTTTCCATCGAAATCGGCTTCGGTTTCCTTCGCAGAGGGCGAAGTAGATGCAAGATGGCTCTTGCATCGACTGTCGTCTCGGTTTCGTGTCGTCGAAGAGTTTCTCCGACTTCCTTTTACTCGAACGATCGAAAACTTTCGACGCCGAGATAAAGAATACAGAACGAGAAGAAGATAAGGTCGACGTGACGTAGACGACTGGTGATTTTCCTTCTGGGTGCGTTCTCGACGTTTCGCGATCGAGCGACCGTTTCTCGCCAGGAATGGATTTCTCGTAGCATGAGAAAAAAACGTGGATTCGGCGCAAGGTCGTGGAAGAGCCTCGCGCTCGTGCTTTCGGTAAGGAATGTTTAAGTCATCGGTTGGACTCCGTGAACTCGTAGGAAACCTTCGACGCGTTCTCCGGCCGTCTGTTCGTTCCGATCCCCTGACACCTCTCGAGGCCGGCGTGGACTTCGAGGCCGGCGTGGACTTCGTGGGCGGATCGTTTTCCGCTTTCGCAGGAAAATTCGTTGGAGATGCCGCCACCGATCTTCGGAAACCCGAGACGTTCCTGTGCCGAATGGCTTCTAAGTCGGCTCTCGATTGCATTTCCCCGTGCGTTTCGAGCGACTTACCCGTACTAGCACTTTCTCGTCCTCTGTACTCGTGGAGGTTCCCTTTATGGTGAACTTGGAACGCATGCGATACGTACGAGCACGAAAGGTCGGTGGAGATATTTGTGCTCGGCAGTAGCGTTCCCAAGGGGGGAATTTTGGGGGTCATAACCCCCCCATTTGGGGTCAATTTTACAGGTCCAGTTCTCACAATTTTTTTAATTTGGCCACAAATACAGGGTGGGTAATCAATGTTTCATATGGCAACCCCCCCCCCCCCCTTTCGGATTTCCTGGGCACACCACCGGTGCTCGGTGCTTCTTAGAAGCAAATGTATCGCATGAATTGAGGCCACTCTCATACAAGGGATTCAGAAGAATGCCTCGATACGACCCATTCTTCAACTCTTCATTTCATTCCTTTTTTTTTCTCATTCGTTTCTGTATTTCAGAACAGCACGGAAGTCTTTTTTTGTTTCAAATTCCTTTAAAATACCGTTCTGCTCCTGGGGGCAACCG
The DNA here is from genome assembly GCA_905338385.1 of Darwinula stevensoni. Lineage (NCBI taxonomy): Eukaryota > Metazoa > Arthropoda > Ostracoda > Podocopida > Darwinulidae > Darwinula > Darwinula stevensoni. Next base: position 20,862 of record CAJPEV010002861.1, on the reverse strand, counting down.
CCGCCCCCCCCCCCCTCGCTACGCCTCTGATACTGATATCAGTTCATGAAAAAATGAATAAACTGTTATTCCAAGAAATGTGTTCATACTGTCATTTGAAAGACCCCTGATTATCTTGAGAGTACCATCCTATGCCAGATGAGTCCTTAACACATGCGATGACTCAACGAAACAAGGAGCTTCCACTTAAAAATTTTCTGCTTTTTTAATTAGAGGGTAATGAGAGAGAGAGAGAGAAAAGTATCTCGCTGAACATCTCGTTGGCACGCGATGGACCCAGCAGCTGACGACACTCCCTCCGACGAGTACTCCGCCAACTGGAGTCTCGCACATCCAGATGATGGCGAATTTGGGAATCATGCTCCACAAAGCCGTTGATGCGTTCGTAACCCGTGCGGAAATTGCTTCCCTTTTGGGTGAATCCCCTCATCATCTTTTTCGGCCGACTGCGGAGTCCAAGAGTTATTTCGACCGGTCGGTCGTTACTACCTGGCCGTGGAAAGCAGGGCAAATACTCGCAACATGATAACGAGAGCATCGAAGCCAACGGGAGTTACCCGCCATCTATTCCGTCAAGTGGTTACTCCAGCTTAGTGTTAAGGAATACAAGAGCGCGGCTTCGTGGTGTTGCAAGGTCTGGGAAATGGGCGGGGCCTCTTCAGTTCTTGGTGCAAGGGAGGGGGCTCGCTTCAACGGTATTGACACTGCTTGCGAACTTGCCCATGAGCAAATCTCCATTTCTACCCATTAATGTAATAAGCAGATAGAGAAATTTAAGTTTTTCCTAGCTCGTGAGCACAGTTAAAGTTTTTCTGGAGAAGCAAGATTTCACGAGGTTAGGAATTCGTAATGGCGATACTGGTCACTCGGCAACACTTACCGAGGGGTCATGGCGGCCTCCACGTGTCATATGGTCACCTTGAGGTCACGATGCTTCTTGTGAAGCACTGCACGTTCAAGAGGGTACACGCGAAATGCTTATTTTATCTTCGTACCCCCTGCTGAGAGAGCTCAGGAGAGCAGATGCAGCTCACACTCTGCCTATTTTTTTCTTTCCCTTTTGTTCGACTCGTGATGTTTCATAATAAAATATATAAGAAATCCGTAACCCAAGAGCCTATTGGCCTCAGCTTTAGGGGCTGCATTAGGCTTAAAGAAATCTATGATGGGAAATGTTGCATACATTCTTGGTTGAAGGCGACAACCTTTCCATCCTCTCCAGCAGATGAAAGATTGGTAGTTTTGAACCTGCATAAGTTGGACAATTAATGCGGAAATAAACATGAAAAAGTAAATTGGTTGTGCTCTCATCAAAGTGTATCAAACTCTTGATGTGTGCAAAAAAAAAATTATTCCCATCTTCATGTAAAAACATGCCAATTTTTTGCCTAGTTTGCTTATTAAAGTAAAGGAAGTACATGATGTGTTAAATTTGTCATAATTTATCATGGGATTTGAAATTAGACATTTAATATGTATTCTGTATTATATTTTCTACTATATGTGAAAATAGTTGGGTCAATTTCTTACTGTTCTTGCCTGACTCCAGAACATTCATCCTTGCCAAGCCCTGGCATACTGACCTTGAGTTCTCCTTGAGCAACATCGTTCATAAAAAAACATTCATCATCATCTTTAATTAACTCATTCAACTCAACTTAAGCATGCCACCCTCTAATGTCCAAAGACATTCATGAGCAATGTCTTCCCTCCTTGACCCTGTGGTATGTAGCCCAATATAGCAACATCCCACATCAGCATTAAATTTGCCAGTTAGCCTAACCTTTGCATTTTGAGGAAAGTGCATAATGGTATCACAATGGCTGTCTAACATTGCAATTATTTCAACAATGGAAAAGAGGAGAGTAGAAAGAAAATTTATGTTTGTGTGGGTCACTGGTCTGTCCTGACTGGTAGGGGCAGTGTTGAAGTGATGCGGTTATGACCACTGGGTTATGTGCTCTGCACCCTCAGAAAAATACATATGGATGCAAATGGTGTGACTGCAAAAAGAAATCCTAATTTTGGCATTAATGTGAGTTGGAAAACTATGAAATGCTTAATTTTCAAGCTTTCCTATTTTTCAGATATCCTCTTTGTAGTATCTGCCCTAGGCTGATTATACATGCCTACAGCCATATGGCCAGTACTCTGCAAATAAACCTTTTCAAGTGTTTCTCTACTTATGCTTTGAATGAACCTACAACTATCCTAAGGCTTGGGATGAAGGGGTGTCCACGTTCTATTCACAAGTTCATGTCACTGCTTCCTGTGAGACACAAACCCAGTTCCATTCCTGGACCTGGTCCTGCCCTTCTCTCCACATCCTCTGATAGCCAGCATCAAACAATCAAGTGAGTTTTAGCAGGAACTGGCAGCTATGCCCTAGGCTTTAAAATACAATAGATATGTAGTTGAAGTCCTTGACCATTGATCTCATGCCAGGGAGTAAACCCTGCTGATTAGTTGGGGTTCATAAGATGTGTGTATTCATATGCCAGGGTTAGATTGAAGCTGTCTAAATGACTGGAAAATGAGAGGATGGAAGGGTGAACTGAGTCAAATTAGTTTGATGATTTGCAGGACAAGTGCAGCTTTAGAAGAGCTCACTAATCCTGACATCAAGTGCCAGGTACTTGGGAAGTCATGGCGATGAATAACTTCACAATAAGTACCTAAAGTGAATAGCGACTGCACTGGAACAACCTTTTTGCTGACTGATGAAGAGTTCTGCCTTGTGAGAAGCTTTTCATTTTGATTAATTTTACCAAATGTTTGTGGATATTTTAAAAATCATATGTTAATTTGATGTAATGGGTTCCTTTTGCTAAGAGTGGTCAGTCTACCAGAAAAAAATAGAGCCTCTTGGGATTTTCATCATATTGTCTATAAAGGAATTCTTCGCTACAGGAATTTGTGTGACTGAATCAGGGACTATCTTACAGAGAAGTAATTCAAGACACCAGCTATTCCCCTCTGTAAAAGTGAGCTTTCCATGAATAAACTATTTATTACACCTATTCATAACTGATTTAGTCTTTTTTGTCCTTGCTGATAATTTTGGGTTTTTTTGACTCTCCTTGCTGTCTAAATATCTTTGACCTACTCCATTCATGTATCTGATGTTTTGCTATGAGTTGTAGAGTATGTTGATGAGGCCTTCTGTGGTGATGATTAAATTGCAATTTTTCCATATTGCAACCTCATCATGCATAACATTACAATGGCATATTAGTAGCCTGCCACCCATTAATAGTGACTTCCTCATCCCTGGAGAAGTTATCCTTTCAGACCACAATATAAGATATCTAAGGAATTATGTGAAGCTTCATCATTCATAATGGTACAATTCAACAAAGTATAGTTGATGTTTCATGTTTTGGAGTGGAAAATTGATTGGAATTGATGCTATTTTTTAACTCAGAGATCCAGGAGGGCAAGGAGCTGTGAAACTTGCTTTTTCCTCATATGAGGACACAAGATGGAGTCTGTCCCCATCAGAACAGAAAGCACCAGTGATCATCATGCATGGCCTTCTGGGATCAAGATCCAATTGGAACTCCTTGGCAAAGATGATTCATCGTAGGACCAAGAGAAAAGTGTGCCCTGTTGTGCTTTGATTCCTTGAGACATTATGGACATAGTTGCTCTTGTAGTCAATTTTTATTTTTTTAATTAATTAATTAATTTTTTATTTTTATCATATAAAAGTTGGCCTACTCTTAAGCTCCATATCTCTAACTGTAGAGTGGATTCCCCTTGGAGAAGGGGTTCTGCAAAGATGATGAAGAGGATATCTATTGAGCAAAATTTAAGCATTAGTGTGTATGATTCTCATGGGAAGGTATGTATCATGAAAAACAGTAAGAAATTAAGCAAGTAGTGTTTTTTTTTATAAGTATCCATTTATATTACTGATTGATGAAAAATTAGTGGGCACCAGCATGAGAATCAGATTCTGACATTAATTCTATTCCAGATTATCACAGTGGATGCAAGAAACCATGGTGAGAGTCCCCACACAGAAGAGATGACATATGAAGCAATGGCCAGAGATGTTGAATGCCTCATGGATGATCTAGGGATCAACCAGGCTTCGCTGGTGGGCCACAGCATGGGTGGTCGTGCCATGATGGCCCTTGCCCTCACAAAGGTAAAAATGGCTAATTCTCTGTTCATGCTGTAGCATCTTGTGTTAATTGGCACAGTTGGATAGTTCCAGCTCTTGTTTAAATTACAATTCATTTCTTGTGTGCATGGGAAATTATGGTCTTTAGGGTTTCAGTAATGAGTCTGCCAGGTGATAGAGAAATGGCATCTGCTCCTGGAAATTTGTCTTAAGGCCACAATACCTTTCTTACATCAGAGCACTCTCTGTTGTTCAGCCAAATAGAGTTCATGATATGTTCATCGTGGAGATGTCACTGAGGGAAGCTCTGCATTGGTGCACCCTTTTAACATACATGAAGAGGATTCGATTCATCTCTTTGGATCCTACCCAATCCAGGCAGGACATGATGCTTGATGCATACCTCCAGATGGAAAACTTAAACATCAAGGTATATGTCATCATAACCCACCGAATGTTTCCTTGGTTTGTGCAGGAGGTGGAATGCTCTTCTCTATCTTGTGATGTGCCATGTCAAACCACATGTTGATGCATTCTGCATGTCATCTTTGCCTTTCAAACTTGTGAATTTTCTGAGTGAATGAGATACTTTGGTACCTTATTCTCTCATACAGTAGAACATTGTGAAGGTTCATTATTCATACCTTTGCATTTTCAGATTGTTGTTGGCCAGTGTGGCTCTGTTCCTCCTATTCAGTTGTTGATCAGAAATTGAGTGACAGTGTTATGCAAACTTGGGAATCAACTAACTAGAAAAAAATAGTATAAATGGTGAGCTTTATCAGGGAAGCTTTTCAGTCACAAATTGTTTACTTTCATCGCAGTGTGGGGCAGCAAATAAATTTGGGATTGGAAACAACAAATGTTTGGCAACTTGAGGAGTTTTGTGGAAAGAGTTTTTGGTTGTAAACCAATGCAAGGGGAGAAATGATTATTTTCATGCACCTTCTATCTTGTCGCCCCAAACTCTTCACGTGTTCTTCATTTGTGCACTCCTGCTAACTGCCTTCCCATTTGCTGGCTTCATGTTCCTGGATAATCCTATCTGTACAGTTTGTTGCTTTATACATTGGACTTCACTCTGGGCTATATGGACAATGGGTGGCTTTGAAAGATTGAGAGTGAAGACATTGATAATAGCATATGTGTATATGTATCTCACAGTTTTCCATTTTGGTGATTGTGGCGATATCATTTGGTCCACTCTTTTAACATGGCAATCCTTCATATTGATAGTCTCATTTGAAATGGAATATTTACCCTCAGTCATTGAGGGAGGGTGTATGCCATTACTTTCATTATCTTGAAAATAGCAAAAACACTTGTACTACTTGTACAGGTATCCAAAGGCAATGGGAAGAAGAGAAGGAGAATGGTATATTGTCTGTAATGGTGGCTAGGTCATTCAAGTGAACCTGGATGTTCATCTTGGTGTGTGGGGATTTGCATAATAATAATGAATGAATGAATGGTAGTTTCATGGGGATTGATATGGAAGTAGAACTATATTGCACTTTGGCCATGATGAAAATTGTTTTTTTTTTATGTTAAACTAATATTTTATCAGCTTTTTGTCAGTTTCAATGCAAGTCCTCCTTCCAATGAGAGATTGGTGTAGTATCTCTTGTCAGGGGCAAGTATGAATTTGAGTGAGTTGACTTCTGTCTTTCTTCCAGCCATATTCTGATCTTTATGGACTCATAACATACTCTGTGACTTTAGCATGGGATTAGGTGGCCAATTCTACATTCTTATACAATGGAGGAGAAAGTCTATCCTTTTGAGCATGCATGGGCTAGTGGTACTCCTATAGTGGAAGCAGCTTCCTGAATTTCAGTTGAATTGACTGCAGGTTTTAAAAATTGTGAGCTGAAGCTCCCATTCAAAAAATTAGATTGCAAACTTACATTTGTATTTTCATTATATTCAAATCCAGCATTACAAGCTTCTTTATTTTCCATCAGAGATGATGTAAGAGTATTCAGTTGTTGCCAATTTACATTTGCTTGAACTCATAAGTAAGAAAGAATCTGGCCTCGTAGGCCTACATGTTACTTTATGCCCATTTCACATGCAGCCCAAGCTCTTGGAGAGCCTGTTTGTGGTGGATGTATCCCCACTGAGTCAGAGAACCTCCACGCTTTTGGCCATCCCCAAGTTCCTGGAAACAATGCAGAACATCCACATAGAAAATCACAATTCCCTGGCCCTTGCTAGAAAGGAGGCCGACAGGCAACTTGCGAGTGTAGCTCCTGTGAGTCTTTCAAGTTGCCACTATTCTTCTGGAATGCACAGCTCAGAGGGGAATTAAGAGAATGGGCCATCAGAACAATCCATTGCATCTTTATGTTTGAGTTCTGCATGTACAGGGTCTCACAAAATGACAGCTCTGCCCTGCAGATGAAACCAAATCCCTGTGAAAAATTCAATGTCAGATCTGATTTTCTCACTATTTTACTGAAGACACACATTTTTCTAAACTTGGTATTAACACCATTCGAATTTTGAACAAGAACAAGTCTGCCCTCACATGACTTACCCCTTTGACGAGTATACCCTTATATATACATGCTGACATCCTCCTGCCCTGCATGTATTCACTATGGGTGATTTTCTAGGCATTTTAAAAACCACTCCTCAAAGGGTTAATGGGGGAGCAGAAGAGATCAGTGTTCAAAAAATTTTTTGCTACTTTCAATATGGAGATTCATTCTTCCAACTGGAAACTGGCTGTTCAGTGGCTTGTGCATCATCATAACATTACTCTGTCCTTGAGGATGGCTACCATGTGCTCACACTTGTTCAAATTTGAAGAATTGTCCTTCCACTCATCATAGCCAAAGAAGTCAACTTCATTGGCATGGAGCAGATGATGGGTGTAAAGAGTCATAAAACTTTTCTTGAAGGAATGCCTTCTGTTTGTCATACTGAGCATTCTGAGGGTCACATATGAATGGGTTGACATCTTCAGATGAGATTGTTGAGCAAATATAAATCACCCAACTTTGTCTTTGTGACTTTTATGATGCACATTAAGCATTAGGTATTTGTCACTTAGCAAGACAAAGACTAACATTTCAGCTTACAAGACTTAACTTTTTGACTGCTACTGATGCCATATGGTGTTTCCGCACTTTCCGCATTTCGTATGCGAATATCCGTATGCAAACGCAGGTCAGGTATTTAACAACTTAAATGGACATCATATATGTATGTATCACTCATTATGGCTCCACATTTAAGTAAATATCAAGAACAACTGAAATTTGCATTTTTGGGGGAAAACCCAGCACAGGGGGTATTACAGGCCCATAAAAACCCAGCAGTCAAAAGGTTAATGGTGCAGTTTCTCATCATCAGTCTTATTTATTGTTTTGCTTCAGATATGATCATTTTGTTAGTTAGGTTTTTGGGCATTGTTAGCCTGAAACTTACTCAAAACTGTCACCTGCAGAAATTAGTTTTCATCAGAATATAAAGATAATTGGTGAAACATAAAATAAATCCACTATTTTTAGGCTTATTTTTCATACCTGTAGGTTTCATAGAAGGCATTTAGACCTATATGGGAGTGCAATTGGGCATATTTAGAATTGACAGTCTTGCTTCTCATCTCATGATTCTTAACCTTTTTTCTTCTTGTCAGGAGGCTCTCAGATTCTCCCCTCACTGCAACGAAAGTTTTCATAGTTATCTTCCTTGTAAATTTAATTTCGCAATCTTCAACTGGTTTTTCCCAGTTTGTTTTTACAAAGTCTTCAGTGTGAGCAAGTGTTTTGACAATCCTGGAATGGATCATGTAAACCTTAATAGCATTTTGTTCCAATTCGAAAGTCGCATGTTGGTTACAGTCACCCTTTTTTGCCATCACCAAGAAGTCACCTATCACACATAGCATTGGTATAAAGAAAAAGGTTACAATTAAAACCCTCTTTTTGTTATGTACCCCCACAATGCTCTATATTTGGATTGGAGGATCATTTTGTGGGACTCTATGATTTTTGTGCATGTCTCTCATTGCAGCATCTTGCATGGCTTTCCTCATATGTGAAGAGGAAGCTTGTTCCTCATGGCACCTTCTATCCTGTAAACCCCTCCTGCTGTCCACTGCCAATGGCTAACCTTCCCATTGCATTGGTGATAAGCTTTTGCATGCAGCTCTTGTTTTGTCTACTTTTGCTGTGAATCTGACTGATGCTAGAAGTACCATTTCACAAAGCTTAACTTCTGGCATCTCTTTTGTAAAATTGATTGAAGCAGGAGTTTTTAGCTCTTTATTGATATAGCATTGAGTGTATTTGGTTTATCAGACCACCTTTTTGCTTTGTAAATCTGGTTGAAGCATTTCCCCATTCTGTTATGTTTGGCACACATAATGGTAAGTATGGCCGCTGTCACAGCTTTTTTTTCTAATCAGTTTTGTATAAACTCTTTTGTAACAATGAAAAGAGTAACTATAACCCAGAATGTACTTGCAAGCAGAAATTTTTATGCAATTTTCTTTTAAGCAGAAGAGTTTTAAAATTTTCCTGCCTGAGTTTATTCATGTCACTAGTTTTTCCATTTCTGGAACATGGCAGAAAATTAGCATATGCTTTACAAAGTTGTTTGAAAACCCAACCACAAATAGGCACTGCTCTAAATCCCTGCCTTCTCCAACCTGTCAGCAGTACTGTCTGGTTTCCAGGTCACCTCACTCCTTAGTCAAATTGTGCCCTTTCATATTTGGCTGCTCAAGAAAGCTCAGCCGATTTTTCAGTGAAAAAAAATTTATTAGTCGGAAGGAATTCTTAAGATAGCAGTTAACAGGTTTCCCTGAATATATCAAGAGATCTAAAAAATTTCCTTTGTAAATATGTATGTATCAGTTGCAAAACTACTTCTTTTGTGAATTTTTCTTGGGTTACTGGATTTTTTCATGATCCATCAGTCATCTTTGCCTTTTGGAGGACCGGTATGTCCTTCAAGGACATATCATTTCAAAGTTAATGATTTTGGAAAGGATGTGGCTTACTATTTGGTGTTAAATTCAAAAGTGATATGGCTTATTGGCAATCTTTCTCAACATTCACTTTTTTGCATTCCCCAGCTGCTTGATTCATCTTTATAGTCTTTCTAGAGTGCATTAAGCTGCTGAAAAGTTTGAGCTCATTCACATGTGCAAGTAGTTCTGAACTACGATATATGCTTCTAAGTAACCCATCCTAGAATAGATTTGTAATCATTCCACTTTTCTGAATTGGTGAGCAAAAATTCAATTATGCAGATTTCTTTGACTGAGGAAACAGGGTGAATATATTTCATTCTTCCCTTCAGTATATTTTGTCAACTTTAAGAAATTCACCTAAAAGGAGTCACTGGGACAAACTTCTTTTTTCACAAAAGCCTTGGCTAGTGTCTATGAAGACTATTGCATTTCTTTCAGAATTGTTGCATTTATATGGCTGAACTTCAGTGTAGTGAGTCTGGAACAAAGAAGTTTAAGTGTTGAATACCTGGAAATAGCTGTAGTGTTCCCAGGGCCATCATTAAGATAGCAAAGAGAACTATCAGCCCATTTTTATACTGGTGTGCCTAGTGGTAAGGTGCAACTTACACATGTGAATGAGCTCTAAGAATTCACATTTTGGTTCAAAAATGTAATTTAACAATGTGTGGGCACCTCCATGCAGAAAGCTTGTTCTGTATCAAGTGAATAATTTGAATGGATAATGCAGTGTAAGAAGTAGTGAAAGAGACTTCCAGGGGTGAGAATGAGAAGGGAATTTCTTTCTCTTGTGAATGCAGTGGTATTGTGGAATGGGTTTGATCAATTTTGCATTTCCCTGCTAGAGTGTTTTTTTAATCAGCTCTTACCCAGGTCAGGATAATGAGAAGGTCAGGATATTATGTATAGATGCATGTTCCTTTATGGTGATGCTTGATGCTCATGCTGATTTCACTTCAAGATGACATACCCAAATTTGGTGGTGGTAACACATTTTTAGGTGATACAACAAGAGCTTTGAATTGATCTGTATCAACCGACAAAGGCAAATGATTGTGCAATTCCATCAGGACCCAATGATTCGGTCCTTCCTCCTGACGAATCTGGTCATCGAGGATGGGGCGGTGAGGTGGCGGGTGAACTTGAACACTCTGATCAGGACCTTCATGCCCCACTTGGCTTCCTTCCCTAAGTTCACTTCTACATTTGATGGGCCCACTTATTTCATTGGTGGGACCAACTCAGACTACCTCAGGTGAATCTTTCTTTTTCTCAAGGTTGATTTTGTTTATGAGTTGGAATGTAGGTAGGACCTGTTAGTTTGGACCAAATCAATCTTAATGTAACCTTTTTCTCATAATAGAGGTACTGCCTTTTCTTTGTAGCCAGGAGATCTTATTTAAGCAAGAAAGTCAGTGTAACTGCTTTCTTCTGCCCCTCCTTGGCTTAGCTGTATAACTTGTAAGAAAGGCTAGTCTTCAGACCCATGGATGGGAATGCACTATGGCTATGGGTCTGAAGTGTTAATTCCTTTGTTTCAGCCTGTTCAAATCATTATGTCCATATTGCAGCTTTGACCAATGATGCATCAGATCCTTTTGAGTAGGCACACTGGCCAAATGGTTGTACACTGCTGTATTCAGTTGAGTGTATGATGTCCTCCATTGCAGTTGCTAGTTGTAGCTCACTTCTGTGATTGATTTTTTAATTTTGTAAGAATTATCAGAACTGAGTTGAAAAGCTTGTGAGAATGCCCTCTCCTAAATAAGTATGGAAACACCAATCCAGCTAGTTTTCTTCACTGACTATCATGTCTATGAATTTGAGACTTGATGCCTTTGCAGAGTCTGGTCGTTGTTGCCAAATGAGAGAAAATGTGTGACCTGGACAATAACTGCTTCTCAAGAATGGCAAAATTTGCCTTTCTTGCCCTATTTCTTTTCATTTTTGCCTTGTTGTTTACCTACTTTTTGCTGCATAATCTCGCATTTTTTCACACTGTTTTGTACTAATTGATTTTGGAAGGCTGCAAAGATGTTTGCTGCAAGATGTTTGCTGCATTCACCTCTCCTTGTTTCATGATTAAGTGAAACAACTTGAGAGCCACGTGTTTCTCACTCACCACTTTCAGGAGGGAGGACCACGAGGGGATCCGAGAGCTTTTCCCGAATGCAGAATTCCATTACGTGGAAGGTGCTGGCCATTGGGTCCACTCTGACAAGCCACAAGACTTCCTCGACCTCATCTGCCCCCTCTTGCAAGGACGGTCTTATATCCCACCAAAACCTAGTCATTAAACTGTGATAACCTATGACTCATGTCAAATTCCTCATTGTTTGCTATAAATGATGGATATGATTCTTCCATGTGTGCTGTATTGCATGGCCTGAGTCACATGCCAAAGAGGACGGCAATTATGTGAATCCTGCAAGTACTAACTTGGAGGGATAATAATAATAATAATAGTAACTAGCGGCCTTCTACCCGTACAAATACTTTTTTGTCACAGCTCATGAACTACGAATAGTCTCAGTCTGGTTCCCGCTGCCAAACTTTGATACACAGTTCATGATGGAGCATATATGCACGAAAGATATGCTGAGGCACAGCGTGTTACATCTGCCACTATGCGAAAATTACAATCAAAATTAGTTCAACATGATTAAAGTAAATAAAAATGGAAGGAACCATGAAATATCAGGAAGCAGGACACACGTGGGAACGAAGCGGAAAGTTCATATAATGAACAAAAATAGTCCTGACGAGCGGACTTGACAAACAAAAGAAGTGCTTCTTCAAGGACCACACCGTCGGTAGCGGTGCCAGCATCAGTTTTCCCCTGCTTTGGTCCATCGATAACATGAATCTTCTACGAATACTCTGACCGAACTCTCGAGCAGGCAACGTAGAAATGCCATGCATGGATACTGGCTCCGTAAGTAGTAATCCGACTTGATCAAATGTCTGTTCCTGAAATTTGTTTATAGTCGTACCGTAGGTAAGCTCGATAGGGAATTGACGTGGGCAAAGAGGGAACGGTATGGTGACTTGGGTTGACGTGTCCAGTAAAACTCCAGGCAGCAAGTGAACGCAGCCACTCGGCGCACCCGTCATCACCTCAACTACTATGGGTGTTCGAATTAAATGGAGACTTTTAGTCCCCTCTCTTAGACTAAGAGTAACAGCCATTGCCTTTTTTTCATTTGAACTCCCCTAGTATTAAGACATTTGCAGTCAGGTCTCCCACCATCATAGGCGTGTCGTTATAAAGGTCGTTCCAAATCATGCGATTCCGTACACGCATCAGGATATATCCAATTTTTAGGATTAGGGCGTGCGGGAAGAGACCCTGAGTATTCTTCCTGACAACCGCTGACCCACCCACAAGCCTTGAGAATTGCGACGAAGATGAAACCTTCCAGCTTCAGGATGATCTGATCGGCCAGATGAGTAAATCTACTTGTAGACCTAGCACATATGCTGTGGCAGTCCGTGACGCAACATCTCGATATTTCCCGAAGCCATATGGTGAATTCGATCGGCAACATGCGAGAGTACTCGTTCGGCCTATTCTTTTACCACGTTCCCCCTTTTAGCACGGTCGCGAATAGTGGGATCGTAGATCGTTGCGTACTTCACGATACGCTGCACCGATTTTATATTTTTCTGGACTTCTTCCTTCTTCCTCTTGACTTTGGATAGATCTTTCCTTGGCAAACTTGCGAGCTCAACCGATGAAACGGCGTCGAAGCATATACAGAGATGGAGCAAGCGCTATCCTAAGAAGCTTGCATCATACGTGCATCTAACAGGTTGAACCATGCTTCACCTGTGTGCAGCGTCCAACCGTTAGCAGTGTGTTCCTTCCGATGAAGCGCGTATCAAACGTGTATGATGCATGCTTCACGAAAATGTTTCACAGGTGTGCGGCCGGCCTAATGGTTACGTTTTACTTGGGCATTCGAGAGCTGGGATGTTCGGCGCCCTGCCCGGGCGCCGAACATCCCTGCTCTTGCGTCTGCAGGCTACGCTATGTCCTTCCGTGGACATGTCCTTCCTTTCGTGGGAATTGTACTCATGTCAGGTTTTCTTACGCTCTTCTGGTCTCGTCTTCGTTATTCTGGTGAGGCCCTTCATCACACCGGCACTGTTAGCAGACCTCAATTTTTTTTCCCTCCAGTTCGGTCAAGTCCAAAGTCAACCTGTTTTGGGAAATGATGGGTCAGTTTGAACCGGGACCTCCTGAATGCCTCTCTCCCCCTCCGTTCAACGTGGCTACCCCATGGTGAACGTGCGCGATTTCATGCTTGCCAATCCTATCACCACAACTTTTTCACATTAAAATGACTACTTCTTTTCTCATCTCTCGCAGATAAAATATGTTCCAATGCAATTTACTCGCCAAGTGCTTGCGATTGATTTATCACATGTACCATTCGACATGTGGTCCACTTCGGATGTCTTTCCCTCAGGGAAATTTTTCAATTAGCAGTAAGAGCGATTCAATTAGTAATCAGATCTAAACTGTCGAAACCCCAAGTTCATATCTCTAAGCGTTTAGCCTGTAGAGCTGTTACACACACACACAGACACACAAACAAACAAAAAAAGAATGAATTGTCGCTCGGCCTAGCTAACGGCCCAGAATCGCACACGCTATATGTTTAACCTCTGGTTTGAATTAGACATCTTGAAGAAAAGTCTTTTGAATTCCTGACAATTTTCAGCTCCTCGAACGGATGTTTCATGCATCAGTCCCGGCGCGGGAAAATGCGGGGCCCTTCGATGCGAAATCGCGAAATTGGAATTCTCAGGTCATGCGTCACAAATGAAATCCTGACAGTATTGCAGTTCATTAAGTAGGCTTTAGAAAACATGATCTGTAGATTGCTCCGATACTCCTCCACATGTCAAGAATGAGACATTTCTGCGCTTTTTGAAATTTCTGCTTATGGTTAGAAAACTTCTGGAAGAGGGGGTTATTAGCAACAGTAGTGCAGTCTATATGCATCCATAAATAACTTCATTTTTATCGGGAGAAGATATACTATTTCATATGAAGATATAAATATAGTTTTTTTGTTCATTACTTGGATGGAAGGCGACTGTTTCACCTACAGATTGATTATGTTGTAGTCAGTTCGTCCATCGTGACTGAAAAATATTGATTCCTATTTATTTCACATAGGCTGTTTTAATGGATATTCAAGGAAAGTCGATTGATGGGTTTTCCTTCTTTAATTTTTGGTCCTTTTGGGCCGGTGGATGAGCCACCTACACACTCTGACCATGTACGCACATCAAATCGACCGCGTCCTTATTCTTCTTCCTTTCCTCGTTATTTCTGTGAATTCAAGATTGATCGATCCCACTCTTTGTACATATTGCAGTATGGGCTAGTTTATTTAATAATTGATTAACTTTATGCGTCTCATCTTAGCAGCTGAATAGAACACCAAATGATGTCGTGGTCGGTCTTGGATCAGTCCTGCACAGGGAATGTAACGAGTAAAAACGCAAAATTACCATTTCAAGAACGATATTTCCTTTCCTCACCACATGTGGACAGAGGTTCAGTGGATTCATGTGTTCACTGAACATGAAATGATCTCACTCGAGGTCGAGAAACACTTCTGGAATATTAGAATCTGCATTCTAGAAAATATATATTTCCGAAGATAAGGTCTTTGAAAGAAAGTCCTTGAACCAATATCTGCACTCCTAAAAGGAAGACTGAAGACGCAGAGAATTGAGAGGATGTCAATGCCAGTCGTCCCTCGCCGTTCATGGGGTTCTCACTCCTATCTCAATAAAGCACATGGAAAACTGAGCCAAGAAAGTTTCATACTCTGCGAATCCACATGTATTGGCTTCGTTTCCAGACGATGTCGCTGCCCTAAAGGAAAAATCCTATATACGACCCAATACGATTTGTGAAACAAAAATCTCATAGGCTTCCTATCGGATTTCTGTAGAATCCTATGAGAACCCTTTAATAAATACTATAGCATTCTTCAAGAATCCTAAAAGGTTTTTATGTTTTAAATATCTAATTGGATCTGATAGGATCTTTCCGTGAGGGTGTCCTACTGCAGCATAACTAGAAAGCGAAAACTGTTTAATTGCAAATATATAAAGGTTTTCGACAAGCACTCTCGAAGAAGTAATTCACATCTAAGAGTCTAGCATGTTCCTGCGAACTCGAACTCGATGGATTAGAAATGTTCTGGCATCAATACATGGCCTAAACATTGGACATGGGCCCTGGTTTCTGGAAATAGCTGATCCATCATATAAACGTATATGCAGCCCCTTCTTCTGTATTTGCTCCCATACCTGCGCCTGAATCAGATTCTGATGAATTTCTTTTTTTTTTCAAAAGAAGAAAACTTTTAAGAGTTTGGAAATACAACTACCAACTCCAAATTCTAGATTTGGGAACCAATTCCTAGACTTGAAGCACATCCAAGTTGATTCTGACGAAGGAGTAATGAAGGGTCTGCAGGGATAAATATTGGAATATGACAAGGAAAGAATAGTGAAGCTGTGGAAGGACAGGCGACTCCGATCGCGATGCATGTGTTCAAAATGATATGTTACGCAGTAAATGCTGCATCGTGCAACGCCGCCAGAAAAAATTGCTCCGAACAATCTTCTTTATTCCCTCGCGCAATTTCCGCCATGGACTTTATGACTTGAAAGCGTTTCGGAATCGGATATTGCATCGTCGGGGAGTTTCACTGCCGGCGCTCCACTGCAAACATGTGGAAGTCATCTCGAGATGACTTCACATGTCTCGCATCTTATCTCGAGGTAACATCTTGTCATGATATTGCTGTGGGGCGACTAACAATCACTCAGCTGTTCGCCTTCTTTTTAATGCATGGTCTTATACGATTATGGGTTTCTTTACTGACATGCAACTCGGTGAGCCTTTTGGCCTAGCCGAACTCCACGAACGGGCGGCAAAATGAACACCGTGTAGACTTGATCCATTGAAACCGGTGGTATAAAAGAAAATGTTGCAGAACGAAAGGAGCGAAAATGGAGAATGTAGTTCACCATACCTTCTAGGCGGACTCGAGAACGCAACAACAAAATCTATTTCACATCCCGATGGTTTAACACTTAAGGCGCGAAAATTTTTCTTGTAAATTACTAAAAAGCATAATGCATACTTTTTAGGAGCCTGCAGCTACTCAAGGAGTAGAGATGAACCATTGCTGTAATGAAAACGGTTATTTGGCATGATTCATAGTTTATTGGGAAAATAATTTTCAACATCTAATTTGCATATATCATATATAGTCATCAATTTGGGGACATCTTGGCTTTCTAAACAAATTTCCAGTCACTTTTGTTACTGATTTGCTCACACTAGCTTCATTCCTTTTGAACAAAATCACGCTAGACATTTCTCTTACATACTTTGTTTTCTGAGATAATTATTCATATGAATATTAGATAATTATTTTAAAAATTAGATATTTATGGCTGACCAATATTTACCTACCGCTAGCACCAGCGAATCCAATGCAGGGAACATCAACTAATCAAACGAGTATCCCATGTCCCAGATGGCACAATTTGAAGTTCTTCGCAGTATGGTACCTTTCCTTTGTGGACTCTCGGGCACTAAATTTGAAGGGGTATCACAAGTCGCCAAATGGCAACGGTGGCGCATGAAAGGGAACGAATTTAAGGGGAGTCAGTCGGTTTGGGGGAATCAAATGATGCCATTAGAATTTTGCCAGCAGAACTTTCTTCGAATGCGTTTTCAACAATGCCTGCCTCGATACCTTACCTCGTTCGACTGGGGGTCTTTGTAGAGGAGTCGCTTCGGTCAGTGAACGTTTAGGAAATTGTCAAGTTGACACCAAACAATTACAGATGATCTACATGGCAAGGAACCCAAAAGACGTTTGTATTTCCTTGTATCACATTGAGAAGGTCTACGCCCACTTCACAGGGAACCTGGACGTTTCCATGCCTATAATCGACTCCTCTTTCACTCTATCAAGCGGATTCCCCACAATGAACCTACGAACACATACGGCCGTTCCTTGTTGCTCTCTTGAATTAGGCCCGATGGATTCCTTCTCGTGGATGGCTATATTGGCAATACATTCGAATTCATTCCGGCATTTCCTGAAATAAGTAAATTCGCTTATCATTTCTCATTATCCTGTTCGTCATCTTGCAGATGATGAGCATTCTTATTGCATCGCAGCATCACAGCATATGTTCAACTGTCATTATCGTCCTGAGAATTGTCTTGAGACAGCAACAGGCATTTCCACATCCGCAAGTCGCTCACATCTCCCTCGGGATGAAAAGAAAACCTTTGTAGCAGTTGGTAAATTCATTCTCGCATTTTCCTTCTCTTCCCCTGGCTTTTTATAGGAGGCCAGAAATAAATTCTCAAAGAGTTAGATATTTCCCCCTTTCTCCCGTTGGCGACCCACCAAATCGCGATTTAAAAAAAAAGCTCAATCATCCATCCTTTATATAGGCTGACCGCTGGGCTCCAGTTTTTTATACTACAGTATATGAATTCAGGAGAATCGTCGAAGTCATGGCTTTCGTGTTTTCGCTTCGGTACCTGAGTCATTTATTTTTCAACGAATATGATTTCCTGCTGAGTTCATGGGATGAAGCGAGATTGAAACAGTGATTAGCATCGGTAGATCAGAATGGTATAGTATAGTCACAGCATCCTTGCTGATGTAGGAGTCAAAACTGCATTTGATTTTCGGAAAAGACTGTCCACATGTGCACGCAACTCGATATATGCACTTCATGGATCTTTGGTCACACCTAACCGTAATGTTTTGCCAACCCGAGATGAATCCGCCAATATATCATGAAGATGTTGGTTAAGATTTTTCTCAGTGAAAAATGAGAGAGGCCCTGGCCTGACCTGAAAACAGTCTGTTCGGTCAAATCCACAGACCAGTCTATGGGTTTGGCCCAACCCGAAAATATGTTCATACATCTCCTCTCATTTGTAATGCGAAGTTTCGGCCGTTCCCTGAGGATATAAGAGAGGATCACTCTTTGAGGGTCACGTGGGGAATACAAGTAAAAACCTTTTAAAAATGGTTTTCACAATACTTCCACAGAGGAGAAAGTGAAACTTGAAAGGCTACCCACCTTCGACACGGTCGCAATGTCAATGTCGATTCTCCACCTGGCCACCGCCTGGTCAGTAACACCTCCAGTGTTAGCATGGCAGTGAACTCCTTATGGATCGAATCCCCGAATAAGTCGAATACCGATTCATGAGCCCATGTCACGTAAGGGTCCTTCCCTTGGGGTGAAATGACATAAATGGGCACAACCCCTCCCCTACATTTCGGAGTGGCGAACCTAATTGTACTATCTACTATATTTTACAGCTTTACATCATCATGCGATGAACACTTAAATGCCTTGCCTTCACCCTCCACGTGTGCCGCATCAGAATACGATGTCATGCTACACAATATGAGGCGTGAATTACCGAAGATGAAGGCTGTTTCCTGAAGTGAATTTGCAGAATGCACACAACAGTGAACGTGCACTATTTCTTGTGTGTGCTACCTTACATGACCACATATCATATGTGGCTGTATTAATTTTTATAGTTAAGTCCTGTTTGAATTTTTTTCGGGAACTTCATTCCAGTTACATCTACCAGATAAATTCAGCTTTAAAAAAACAAAAAAAAACAAGAACGCTTCAAAAATTTTAATAACAGATTTTAATATTTACGATTCTGACACTGAAAAGGACGTGACTCCAAATGCAATTTACCGCACGAAAACGTTTATTCCTTCTACAACGATGAGGTGAACGTACCATGCAAATGAACATCACAGAGGTTGAACCGCTTTTGATTGCTTTCACATATCAGAGAATGAGGGAGAGGAATATCACTTCATGAATAACAATAGACTTCCACAGCGGGGAAAACATCCTCATTTTTGAAGAAGCTCTGGTTGATGTGGCACATATCTTGGATATTTTGGAAATTCTCCTCTCCTTCAATATAGATACGAGAGAGGCAAATTAAGAATTTAAGACATGAGTTTTTCGACCACATTTTGCAAAATGTGAATCTCCAAGCGCATCTAATCCTCGCACTCCGAGACAGGCTTTTGAATGAACCAGCTTTTCCAAACGTGCCATTCCGAGCTCACCACAACCTGAAGCCCCCTTTCCCTCGCAAACCGATCGACAGCCTCCTTCACCACAGCATCGACCACAGTCCCGTTGGAGCACGTCCGCCAGTCCATGGACGTGTGCGCTTGCAATTGTGGCCAGTCCAGGTAATCGTGTCCTGCCATGATGCCACCTGGTCTCAGCTTGGGCCAATATAGATTGACGTCCTCGTAGACTCCGCAGTAATCGTGTCGGGCGTCGACGTATATGAAGTCTAGAGTTTCGTCCTTGATTTCATTTACTGCCTCATTCGTCCAGTTCCTTTTCACCACCACCTTCTCCTTCCACGGAGACAATGACTTCAATGCTCGGTGATAGTAATACTCTTGTATTGCATTGTCCACGTTCGCTGCTTCTGTATAGTTTTCCTGTTGCATCCAAATATCTATAAGAACATACTGCCTGCAGGAGGACCATCGTCTTAATATTTGCCGCGAAAAACATCCCCATTTCACTCCCAGTTCTGCTCCTGTTTCGTACCCTCGCTCTTCAAGGATATCACCGATGTCATATCGCTGCTTGGGAGAGGCGAGACCCGGTGGCATCAGGTCATAAATCGAACGACATGAGAAATGGCTTACCTGAGTTTCTTGGAATACATTTTTCTCCATCACACTCTCATATGCAATCTCGTACACGGCATAGTACAGAGGGGCGAATAAGAATGGCACGGACAAAGCAATGAGCCACCAATGGAAAAGTTTCCCTTTTGATGCGACTGACTCCATGATGTGAGATCATAATGCAATAATAGGATGGAGTTCCTCCAGATCACATGAAAAGTGTTGATGTAGCTATGTCGTTATCAAAGGTGACATGATAAATAATCGATACGGATTTCTCCTGCAGGCTGGGTAAATATCCTTTAATGCCAATGATACAGCAAGAATGACACCTCATACGAACGTCACTTCACGGAACTCTCAAGCAAAACCATGAAACCTCAACTTCAGGGAACCTTGTTAGAGGACATATTCTTTGATGGGTCAGAAATTTCTCCAATTGAGCATGACAAGACGGACCGAGTGAAGCTGGTCAACATCGTGGTCAACATCGTGGTCAACATCGTTCGCGGTTTCAAACGTATAATTTAGTTACTTCACTCGTACTGATACACCGGATCGATTTGTTGGATTCGGACTGATTCATCCCTGACCCAGTCAGAATTATCAACAGTCACTTGCAAGGTTCAGACTCCAAGAGGTATTTACGCGGGAACATTTTATTCATACGTAAAAGCATGTCATTTCAAAACATTTTAGAAGTTTTTAATGCGGAATTCTATTGAAAAGAACTTAGGATGCATCCTCTGATTATTGACTGCAATTCCTTATTCCTAATTATCTTGGAGACAGGTGAACATTTTCTTCGTCCATTTCCAAAACGTACATTTCCGCCTCTCAGTATGAACAGAATATATTAGGTTGTTGCAAAAGTCCTGTCGGTGTTGAATGTACTAACATGTTCTAATAAGACTTCCAGGCTTTGACAATTCCTGGCGAGTGGGTGGTAGGTATGGGTATATAAGGACAGTCTGTTGTAT
>CAJPEV010002860.1:0-37895 GCA_905338385.1 Darwinula stevensoni | reverse complement strand
GGGGGGAAAAAAAAAAAAAAAAAAAAAAAAAAAACGTCAGAACCGAAGCGGCAGAAAGCGCAATTGCACTCTCACCCCGAGCAGCGAAGAAGAAAGAAGTGATTTACTGTTAATAGACTCATTTTCGTCCGGAGCGTCAGAAGCGCATCAATATTCCCCCCGACTCCTTTCGTAAAAGGGCCACGGGAAAGGCTGCGTCCTTACGTAATCCAGGCCAAAAGGTTTTGTCATAAGGAGACTGTGATGGAGGATTACCGCTAATCTGAAGCCGCATTTATCACCCCCCCCCCCTCTCGTGGCCTATGCACTCCACGAACTTTGATCCGACTCCGAGAGAACCAATTTAACTCCCTGCCCTTCGCAACTGCTACGAAGGATGCCATCCTCCATCCCGCTCGAACCTGTTCCGGTCGTGAAGCGATGGAAGTCTGTCGTGCCCGACCACGCTGTCAACTTCAGCCTGGAGTTTCTCCTGAACGTCCGGGTGGCAGAGGAGGAACAGGACGCTCCAGCGAATGGCAGTCGCTGTCGACTCGCTCCCGGCGATGAACAGATCCGAAATATTCACTCGCAGTTGGAATTCTACGGGGATTAAGCATTCATTAATCCACCAGTTAATCCGATTTGACTGCCTTAGCTCGGCTACCCGTGAAATTGGGATTGACTTCTCCTCGAGACTTTTGCAGCGCCATTTCGGTGAGGTAGGCGTCGATGTAGTCCTTGGAGCCGCCGGACGAAGGAAGATTTCTCTTATGCTCTTCCACCTCGTTCTGGTTGATAAACAGTCGAATAAGCACGCCATTAAATTCCAGGCGACGCATTGAAAGAACAGAGAGTTGAAGATGCAAAACTGGAAGAAAGTAAATCATGACGCTAATTGCACGAAGCGTTCTTCGTGAGACGCATCGCGGTCGGTCACGAATGCTTTCCTCAAGGTTGCCCAATGCGTTCGAAAGCAAAAGGAACAGCAGGAAGATCTTTAAACAAGTTCTTTCCGGTCGACAGAAGAACCAACAGCATTTTCGGAAGTTTCTCTGTTACTCTTACAACCTTGAAAGTTTAATCAATTCCATTCAGTATTACTTTTGGGCTCCTGCGCTAAACGTCTCAATAACATCGGCTTTTAACTCCCCGATGTTGTTTTTTATTTCATGGCAATCAGTTCATATAAGGCCGTTTAGGAATGAGCAACTCGTGCGGAATGGTAATAAATATAATATCTGCAATGTTTAGTAACGATTGAGCATTGAAGCAGCAAAAACGAGTTCAGCATAATGCTGTTACCAGGAATATTTGGGAAATGGCAGCCATGTTGCGATTGACGCGCCGGTACGCCTTGAGCGCCGGTGGCCAAAGGTAGACAAACGCCGGGACCCACTGAATGGGACCGAGGAGGCTGGAGTCGTTTAGGACTTCCAGGACGCGGTCCATGAAGTCCTGCATCCTCGGGTCGTCGTGAGCGAACTGCTTGTCTGAGGGGAAAAAGGAGGTCGGTGACGGAGAAACGGAAGACGGAGCGAGCGGTCCTTCTAACCCGCAGTCATCTTCCAGATGACGTTGAGCACGGCGAGGTTGAGATGCGGGCCGAAGTCTTGCGGCTCGTGCCGACGCGCTCTCAGGGATCGGCAGAGACCGAGGGCGGCGTCTTGGATCATGGAGTCCAAGGCTTCCCTTTTCCCGAGGCCAAAATCCCTCAAAACCCGCAAGGTGAAGCGACGGTTTTCTTGCCACAGACTCCCCTGCGAGGATACGATCCCTGTCGCCGGAAAGTACAGTAAATAATTGAAATACGAAATAAATAAATAAAAAATTTGTCGGTATCGTTCGTCTTGTTTCCCCTGACTGCCCGTGACGAACACATAAGTTAATATGCTTTTAAGATTTATTTTGACACTTTTTGTCTCTCTTGCCAACCCAATTAGTTCATTTTCCCATATCAACCGCTGATGAATAAATAACACCGTATGTGATTTACCGTTGTTGCCGAGAGCGACCTGTCGAAAGAGAAGCGCATCGGGTCGACCGGAAAAGTCCAGCCTCCCGAAGAAGTCCCGGACCGACTCCCAGTCGCTCAGCACCACGACCTCCTTGTGGAAGACGCCGACGGTGAAGACGTCCCCGTGCTTCTTCCTCAGGGAGTCCAGCTTCAGGTGCAAGGGTCCGCCGCCGAGGAAGGGGACCGAGCCCAGAAGCGGCACGCCCCACGGACCTGTTCGCACAATTCACTCATGGCCCCAAAACCAAATTTTTAATTTCATGATTTTAGTACCTGGAGGGAGTTTCGACCAAAGAAGGATTTTCTTCACGAAGAACTGGACGAGATAGACGATCCCAAAGGACACGAATAAGAGAAAAACACTCATTTTAATGGCGTCTCTGCCTGTTGACTGTCGATGCTCCCCTCCCTTGCTGCCTTGCCTCCTGGTGGCCTTGCCTCCTGGCGCCCTTGCCTCCTGCCAGTCCCGATAAACAACATGGAAATGTGTGTTTCTTCTCGACAGGAGCTCGGCCCGACAAAAGTTATCGCGTGTTACAGCACATGTGCTGTTTCGCATTCCCACCCCCGTCACACACGATCCCATTCTCCCACACCTGGATTACATCCATCCCGCATGGATTACATCCATCTCGCATCCGCTCCGCGATTCAATTGCGGATTTCACGCTTTGGAGCTTCTGCGGATTCCCGTCGAAATACGTGCAGCTCGCAATCCGACTCGCCCGTTTGTCGCTTGAAATTTTTGTAACGAGAGATTCGGAACTCTCGGCAACTCCTTACTGATCTGGTTTCATCGTGGGCGTCTATGGGAAGGAGATTATCTGCCAAACGGATTCCCGTAGAGGACCATCGTGGGATCAGATTAGTTTATGCTAAACAGATCGGGTGCATGTCACCCTGAGAAACAACTCATAATTTATTATTATATTTTTCTAAATGCGGGGGAGATACTCTTTATGATGTCGTACGAGTACTGACGGATGTAAAGTTCCCATATGCAAGCTCGACGTCTTACGAGATTCAGCAAGGGATGAATTAGGAGACTCAAAGCAGAATGTTAGATGACATGTAGCATGTAGCCGGCACATGTAGCATGTAGCCGGCACATGTAGCATGTAGCCGGCACATGTAGCATGTAGCCGGCACATGTAGCATGTAGCCGGCACATGTAGCATGTAGCAGGCACATGTAGCATGGACACGCGGAACAAAAGAACTTTCTCCCTTCTCCCCGCCCTCTGTACCTCCCGGACACAACAGCCGCCAGCGCTGCAATAATTTTCTCTCATCCGTGCCTCATGCATGCACACGATGATGGTGTCGTTTTCCACAGTCGGATGGCAGCCAACGAACCGAGGAGACACGCGGGAGTCCTTCTCCGCCCCTGCCACGCGATGGCGTGCAGGAGCGACGACGGAGCCTGGCGGGAGTTCCTGGCAGGTGCGAATCTTGTTTCTTTCTGTTTCTTGTCTGTTTCTGTTTCTTGTCTGCTTCAGCCTGTCCTGTTATTCTGGCCGCACGCAGGCCTTCGGTGGGCCGCTCTTTGGGCACCCCTGGGCTAGGTCAGGAAAACTCTATTATTTGCCGTAATTGACTTTCGTGACCTTTTCCTCCTGAGTTTTTTTAATGGTTCAGATATCTTCATGAGGCTGTCCCCCCCCCCTTTTTTTCTTGAAAAAGAAAAGAGATCCACAGTCCCCGAAATCGACTTAATTGAAAACGCTACTTTTTCTGTTCTTTTCATACATCGTACAACTATTAATACATTGCGGCTGATCGTGCGTGCCTCCCGCCTTAAAAACGACCCGATGCCATACCATGAAAAAAGCCGTATTGACATGTCGCACAGACATAAGCCAGGACTCCCTCCATCCAAAGCCGCCAACACCCTCTGCATTTGGAAGGGGGCGTCGAAGAGTTTCATCTCCCTTCCCCGACGAGCAAACTCGAGAGTAATCTGATAATCTTTGATAATCTCAATTGAGCTACTGAGGGCAACGGGGAGGAGGAAGGAATTTGGTCTTCACGGATCCATCTGGATTGAGAATTTCTCAAATTTTCTGCACGAATTTCGTCTCCTATGGGCAGAGACCGATCTTCGAAATAGCTTAAATTTAAATACTTCAATAAATCCGATAATAATATTTCTTCGCTGATGTCCCAGTTCGCCGACAGAGCGTGAAATTGAAACATGCAAAACAATATGCGGAAAAGTCGAAATAATGCTAATTAATGCTAAAAATGCTAATTAAAGTACTGCTCGGGAACAAGGACTTCAGGTCGGACAGAAAATTCGCAATAAATTTTTGCTCTAAATATCATAAAGGAATACGTGATACGTAAATATCATGCGTGTTTGGCACTTTATAAAACCGCTTGCAGAAATACTTTTTCCTTTTTTTTAATTCAGAGAAAATACTCTAAACCTTATCTTTTTTGTTTTTAGAACCAATATGACCTATTACTTGATACGGCAGAACATCTAATTCGATTTTCGTTGGGGATGGAAGAGAAGAGAAACCAGAGATGATTCCGTATTTACAAGTTCGTAATTGTCGATAGGATCAGATTTTGTTCAGCATCGCGTGACTCGAGGCTGGTGTCACGAAAACGAATTTTCTCTCCTCCCACATTGCACGTGGTATCCCCTCTAGAAAGGATGTTTTCGCGGGTCGCAGTAATTTCCTGCTCCAGGAGTACGGCGGTTCCCAATATAGACCTGTTCCGGTCGTGAAGCGATGGAAGTCTGTCGTGCCCGACCGCGCTGTCAACTTCAGCCTGGAGTTTCTCCTGAGAGTTCGGGTGGCAGAGGAGGAACAGGACGCCCCAGCGGATGGTGTTTGACGTCGTCTCGCTCCCGGAGAAGAACTAAGGCGAGACGTTCACCCTCACAAGCTTGTGGTTTTTCCTGATTTTATTTTAGAAATCGGCATATATCGAGGGCGGTACCTTGGCTTGTTGAATCCAAGACTTCCCTTTTCCCGAAGCCAAAATCCCCTAAATCTCGCAGTGTGAATCGGCGGTTCTCCTGCCAGAGATTCCCTTTCGAGGATACGATCCTTGCATCAAGAAAGTCGATCACATCGTAAGAATGACAGCAAAAAGTAAAAGAAATGTACAATTCACTGTATTTAAAATACTGTAAGTGGTACTCCCAGTGCAATAATTGGCACAATTATTTGAAATAAGTGAAACGATTTTTTGGTGGCGAAAGTAGTCAATTAGACCTTCGCCAGCCAACAGAAAAAGGATTATTTCCCATAGATAGAACAAAATCCAGGCTTATTGAAATAAGCGGAGAGAATTTATTTCTAATTGGAATATGTAGCAAGATATTGGAAAGCTGAGCTTAATTTTTCGTTTTTGCCATTCGAAATAGAAGAGCATCAGGTGGGCCGGAGAAGTCCAGCTGGGTTCTGTGACCGAGTACTTCGTGCCTCCGAAACCCGGAAAGACGGAGGATCGAGTCCGAGGAGGCGTGCTCCTCCTCATCTGGGGAACGCCGGCAATGGAGCTTTGAGGCGACTGAGATCGCTCGTTCCGGTCGTGGGCGACCCGCGAGCCCGAGGACGCGGAGGGATGTGCAGGTCCGGGGGACTGTGATATCGATTGTGGCGCCTGTGCCAAGCGGACACCCCTTGCCTCTCCGTGTACCGTAATTGAAAAACGTCCTTTGTCTTGTGCCGCGTGCCCCAAAAGGGATAAAAAAAATGAAAAACGGGGCATTTTCCTCCTCCATATGGTGCCTGTCGTCGAGCACCCAACTCCCTTTCTTGCAGCAGGTGGACTCCATCCATACGAATGAACTCAATTGCCTCAAATTGAAGCGCGGCGAATGGCTGAATCACGGAGAAAAAATCAGGATGGAGAATGATGCCGTTTTCACCCGTGAAAATGCCTCACGACGCACCAAAAGGACTTTCTAAACGAAAATTAATATCCCCTGCCCAGAAACCCATCACAAGCAAATCTGAAAGGAAAAAAAATTCCAATTGGAAAAATATTGGAACCATATCGAGACCATATTGGATTCGGGCTGAAGGTAAGTATGGCAGAGAGTGCCAAAAAAGAAACGATTTATGACAAGGCAAGAATCCTATAGGGATCCAGCAAATCCCCCACGGATCCCCTGGGAATGCCCATAGATCTCCTCATAGATATATATATCGATTCCCAGTCTGCCTTTTTTTTTTGGTCGTTCCATCGGCTAACTTGTGCCAACTTTTTCTGCTCGGCTTGACACCAGTAAGCGAATTCCAAAACGCGTTCGCCAACTCTAATGCCGAAAATAGCGTGGAATCAATGATGGCTCAAATTAGACGGCTTCTTCGATTCAATCCCTTTATTTATTTAATTCCTTATCATTTTTTTTTTTTTTGGGGGGGGGGGGGATACACCAAATGGTACCGTTAACACGGATGATAAAATTCTAACAAGAACTCCTGCAAAAAGAATGCTAATGAATACCTGAAAGCCTTCAGAGAGAGAAATTCCATAGAGTCCTCCCTCCTCCCCCACCCCGACATATTTTAAAATAACAATGAATCTAATCTGCTTTTTTTTCGACCCAATTGCACCATTGTCCAGTCTCAAAGCGTAAATGGACAGCGCCTGCATTTAACCGTCCATTTAACCGGTCGGTTGGAGAGGCACGAGCAGCAATGGCCCACGGGAAATGGCCCACGAGGTATGGCCCACCACGAGTTCATCCGCGATGAGAATTTTTAGATTGATGCAGTCGACGGATGAGATTCATTTTTCAAAAACCGTGTTTGTTTCCGAGAACCCGTGATTGCATGCTCTTCCAAGCGTGGATCACTTTCCACGCGATCCAGGACTTTCTCCCGAAGAAACGGCTCTGAGACGGCGCCATCTCGAAAGCACTTCGTAATTCACAAGCTTCACCATTTCCTGGCAGAGTGCGCTGTGGCCAGGGAAAAATCAAGTCGGTTGGTCTTTCCTGCACTTCTGGGAGGGATAAAAAAAAAAACTCTGGGCTCCTGTATGCAGTTGCGGGCCCAGAAAATCTCAAGGAGGGAGGGGGTTGACATATAAAACATTGGTAACCCATCTTGCATTTATGGCCAAATTTAACTATTGTTGATAATCGAGCCTGTAAAATGTATCCCAAGGGAGGGGGGGGGGGGTTATCTCCTCCCCCCCCCCCCCCCCCCCCCCCTTTATCTTCTCCCCCTCCCCTCCCCCTTCCCCCCCCTTCCCCCCCTCCCCCCTACCCCCCTATTTTTAATACCGTTCACAGTACTTCGACCGAACGAATGCGATGACTGGTGAAGGCATAGCCGAAATTCTCGGTAGAGAATGAGAGACGGAATACGAGAGCAATCAAAATTCATCACGAATGACGAAGGCTGTCTTCCTTCTCGAGAAGCTCTCCAGAAGCTCTCCAGAGGCTCTCGACGCAGAATATATGGAATGACACCGTCGAGAGGGTGGCTAAGCCACTTTGAGCCACTGACCACCGGATCAAAGCCCGATCCCCGCAAATTCCTGATTTTTCCGGAGAAATTCGGATATTTGCCTTTCGAGGCATCGATGGACTTTCTTCTTTATGGAAAAACCGAAAAGGCAGATCCATGGTAAAATCTGCCGGGCCAAGGACTCGCCCTCGCACTGCCGCTTCCCTGGCTATCAAAACCGTTTTTTTTTTCACCATGATTTTATTTTATGCTTCGAGGTTCGAGGGAAGATGTGCGGAAGCTGGGGATTTTTGTCTTCAGGGATCCATCCGGATCGCGAATAACTTCCGGATCCCTGGAACTTGTCCGGATCGGGCCAGAATCCACGCGACAAACGTTCGCCAGAAAACCCGGACGGACACGGCACGACCTCCACCACATAAAAAAAAAAAAATTCAGACTTCTTGGGGAATCGACGACCCCGGAATTCCCCACGTTCCGTTGTCGCTACACCGCCGCGCCGAAGGCTTCGGTCATTTTATGTCCCTTTCGACACGGAATGAAATAATGCCGTCTGAGCCAGTGCTCAGTACAATACTTTTGAGGCGCTTTCATTCTCCGAGATTCGTTCTTTGAAGTAAAAACTGAATTGTAAAGTAGGTGATAAACCGCTGAACTTATAAATGGTACGTGAACTGCCTGGACTCTAAAATAAAAGGAATTGGGTTTTTTCGTGCTGAAATATCTCGAGGAAGACGGATTGAATATAACTTGCGCGAAACTATTTCGTAAATATTTATTTCGAGATTCCTTTGCTGCTCGGTCTGAAATAATTCATGCTCGAAAATAAGGCTGATTGCTTCTTTGAGATCGCATGAAGTCAATTTAGACCTTTCAGAAGCGGAAGCAGAGGCTATTTATCATTTACAGGTTCGTTCTTTCCTGTGAGACGAGATTCTATTCAATATTTCATGAACTAAGATCCGCTGGAATGAAGATGGATTTTCTCTGCTCTCGCGTCGCAGCTGCCGGGAGGGATGCATTCGCGAGTCTCACACCTGTTCCGGTCGTGAAGCGATGGAAGTCTGTCGTGCCCGACAGCGCGTTCAACTTCAGCCTGGAGTTTCTCCTGAACGTCCGGGTGGCAGAGGAGGAACAGGACGCTCCAGCAGATGGTGTTTGACGTCGTCTCGTTTCCGCCTAAGAACAAATCCGAGATGGCCACTCGCAGTTGCAACAGTCGCGTGAGATGCAAAATGTGAAGACACGTATGCTTTGCGAGGGTTGCGGAAGGTGGACAAACGCCGGAATCCACTGAATGGGACCGATGAGGCTGGAGTCACTTGAGACTTCCAAGACTCAGTTCATGAAGTCCTGCATCCTCGGGTCGTCGTGAGCGAACTGCTTGTCTGAGGGGAAAAGGAGGAAGCGGTCCTTCTAACCCGCAGTCATCGTCCAGATGACGTTGAGGATGGCGAGGTTGAGATGCGGGCCGAAGTCTCGTGGTTTCTGCAGATTCTATATGAGGAATCGGCTGAGATTGACTGCAGCGTCTTGGATCATGGAATCCAAGGATCCCATTTCCCGAAGCCAAACTCGCATGACGAAACGCCATTTCTTTTGCCACAGGCTCCCCCGAAAGCATATGATCTCCGTATTAAAGAAGTCATTCACATAAAAAATAATCATTGTAATCGAAATGCGGCAAAAGTAATTTAGGAATTTGAAGGCGATCATCACGTTATTGATCCGGGAAGTCCAGCCTCCCCAGGTAATCTCTGACCGATTCCCAACTGCTCAGCATCACGATCTCCTCGCGAAAGACCGCCGACGGCACGCCCCACGGACCTTCGCCCGCATCCTGATCCCTGTTGAACTCTCGACTTACCTCGAGGTTAACCATTTCCTCCCGAAGAGGCAGACGAGAGGAGCAGGCAAGAGTCGCACGCAAGAGATCGTAAGAGTCGCTCCCGTCCTTGCCCTTCGAGGTCATTGCCTCTCGCATACCATCGTCATATATTTGTTTATATATATATATATATATAAACACATGAGCATATTTTTGCAATTTATATATTTGCTTGTACTGTCTCGCGCGAACGGAGAGGCACGAACTTCAAAGGTTCATGATGGCGACCTACAGTCGAAACTTCTCCCGGACGTGTAACGTTGGAACAAAAGAAATGCGAGTCACATTTATAGGCCAAAGGTCGAAGCTACATTTCAATACCATTTACATTTCGATGCCATTCACCGATTGAAGACTGCAAGCTTCACCGAACGCGACATACTTCGGCCAGTCACGATGCGTCTCTTTTTTCAGGGGACGGAAATGCCGTTGGAACAGTTTTCGGTCGCGCTTCGATCGGGTGCGATTGGCCGCTGGCTGGCTTAGTACTCTTTTGTCGTACTTCAGTACTGACGGTACCGGAAATCACCGCCTCTGTTTGATCGCTTTCAATCTGGAGATTTTTGCATTCAAACTCCTGCTCGTCGATGGCGACCGCGAAAGGATGGCAATTTCTCACCGGAAGTTTCCATCTGCACGAAAGATCAAACAGGAAGACGCAAGAACTTTCGATCGTCCAAGCGAATTCCGGGAGGATTAAATATCCCGGGATGGGAAAGTTCCATTATTTTTTGTGTGAGAACGCCTTTGAGTGAAAGGGAGAGACAGGGAGAGACAGGGATTTTTGCATTTCCTGCTATCCGCATGTGCCTCCGTGGCAGCTCCATGCTACCTCCACCGTGCAGGCTGGTTCGTCCGACGAGGAGGCTTGGGGCATAGCGGAGGGCTCGGTGACCGGGCTCGGTAACCGGGCTCGGTAACCGGGCGTGGGGCGGATGGGTTAAGGGTGAGGTAAACCAGGCGTTCTCCAGTGAGCAAAACTCTATCGAAGAATTAAAAAAAATCACACTGATTTACTTCGTGGGGGGCAAAACTTAGGGAAAAAAAGGAGGCAGGATCGAGTTAAATTAAAGGTGAAATTAAAGCGTGAGGACCGAATTGGGATCTCACGCCTGTAATATGGATCCAGGCGTGTAATCTATTTGGTGCTTTCCCACATTACGGTTCTCATGCTGGGAAACTTCCTGTCGTCTCGTTTCTCTCGTTTCTGACCGGAAGTACTGCTTTCGGTACTTCCCCCGATTGTCTGGTCTTCGGTTCTCACGCCGTATTAGTCCAGTGATTTGTTTTCTTTTCTCACGCTCTGGAAATGCGCGAAAAAACGACGCAATTCGGATGAATCTGATTCGTCAGGACGGAATCCGTTTTTATTTATCTCCTCGCTGCACAGGCGTCATCTCGCGTCGTTCGCGTGAACCTCGCATGTTCGAGCGAGTGACCTAGGTGGCCAACGTTGGCCATCTAGGTCAGTCGGCCGTGACGCCTGTTCAGATTTCGCTTTCTCCTTCGCTGCTCACCATTGGTTCGGATTTCTCGGAAAAAAGAAATCGAATCGCAAAATTATATTTTAAATATAAATTTGATAAAATCAAATCGAACTCATACCAGGACAAACCGCTCATAACCGCTAGGTCCTCGTTTTTCGGTCGAGGTTTATGGCCATTGCTGCTTGGCCATTGGAAATCGTCGCCGGAATCTCGCGCAAGCCTGCGAAAGCTGTAACGATTGTTCTTGGAGGCAATTTTGGTCGCAAGTACTTCTCGGTACTTGCGGTTGTTCAGTTCAGACTCTCGCATCGTGTCATCGCGGGCAACATGCCTGACGTGTTGAAAACGATTTGGCACTTCGCGAAAGTACTTCTCAGTAGTTCCAGAGCGAGGCGCTCATTTCTTGAGAGTTAAAAAAAGAAAAACCTGGGAGGAAAGGACTATTTTGCACCTTGATGATCTCTTTTTGCACCTTGAAAAGGACTATTTTGCACTTTGATGATCTCTTTTTGCACCTTGAAAAGGACTATTTTGCACTTTGATGATCTCTTTTTGCACCTTGAAAAGGACTATTTTGCACCTTGATGCTTCATTTGAGGACTGTCGTGGCATTTCGTGCGTGTTCAAGCAGATTGGCTTCATCGAATTCGATGTTCGGCGAATTCACGGTCATCAGGAACGCCGATTATCGTCGCAGTCTGTCTGTCGGGGAGGTGGTGACGATTGGGAGGTGCCTACGGTTGGGAGGTGCCTACGGTTGGGAGGTGCCTACGGTTGGGAGGTGCCGACGGTTGGGAGGTGCTGCTCGCCTTCGCTCTTCCGTGACATTCCTGCACGGCATGGGGCGTTCCTCTGCCTCGCTTGTCTTCGGCGATTATGCTTTGTCATGGCGGTTATGCTATTATCCTTTGCGTCTCACTCTGTAGAAGGAGCAGGTGCGAGGAGGAGAAACAGACGCCTCTTCGAATGACTTGCAAAGGACTCCAGACATCATGCACTTCAATTACAGCTGAAGTGCATCCTGCACTTGCATAGGGCATGTGGGGTGCACGGGGTACCCGTTGAACGCTGATTGCACCCTACCTGCACCGACTTTGCTCTATGCCGTCGTTGTACTGCACCACCCTTGCACCTTACCGTCCTTGCTTAGCACCACCCTTGCACTTCGCCAGCTTACTTGCACTCAAGTACCAGATTGTTCTGACCTCAATTCTTGCATCATTATCACCCGTCCCGACATCATGCAAGTCCCATATCGCATCCAAAAGAAGGGTGCACATAATAGAAGAGTAGGTTCATTTCACAGGTAATGGGATTATGAATTAAGGAAAGTTGAAATATTAGTTCGATGGCTGGAAAGGAAGAATAGGAACTCAATGAATTCAACTCGTTTATGTTATTAGCTTTGAGGCACTTGAGACATTGATTTCAACGAACTTGGTGAGGATCAAAGTAAAGAGTACAAATATAAAAAAAAGGGTGGGCAGGAAAAAGGCAAGCATCCGTCTAATACTTCACTTGAAAGAGGTCGGAAGTTGAAGTCACGGCTAACGATCAAGGTCAACGGTTAAAGGTCAACGGTCAAAGGTCAACGATACTATTCGAGGGCATAGGTCATATAGCGCTCAAATAAGTCATTTTTCCTCGTTTATCGCTTTTTTTCCAATTTGAAATGGTCTTTTTCATTCATGATTCTTTCATTCGTGACTTATTTGCGGGGTGTGGTCTCGATGATAATATTCGTAAATTTCGCTGGGCGGCAGCACTTTCGGACTTCTAGAGGGATGTTTCAAAACTTGGAATGCTTGGTTTGAACCGAACCGCTCCATATCTTCATGTAAACATTTTCACGTTTTCACAAATTAGACGGCCAGCTTAGCCGCTAATACGCTGGTATGATAAAATCTACTGTGGTCCGTGGTGGCGATGGGCATGCGCGCGCACACACGTGACACACGCGTGCGCACAGCGCGACCGCGTGAGCTCTCCCATAGCGCGTGTGCGCGTGTTCTCCCGTAAAAAGTACACGCAGCGTGGCCAAAGGCCACTAACGTTCGGAAACGTGAGCGGCGGGTTGCGATGTGAGTAGCATGAGGCCTCCAAAATAAGCCCACGTACCACATTATCCTGCAAAGCGACGATTTCAGGTAACGCCTTGATCTTCGGGTTACCCTCCGTCTTCTCTCGGCGTCAGTGGCGTCCTTTGCCACGACGATTAACAAAGCGCAGGGGCAGACCTTCAAGAAATTAGGGGTGTTTTTGCCGCGTCCTGTCTTCTCTCATGGCCAGCTAGTAGCAGATCCAGGGGGGGGGAGGGGGATGGCGACCGCCCCTCTTCACACTCCCCTCCCCCTCCTCCCCCCCTCATGGCCATATTCACCTTCATTGATCTATAAATTCTTCCTTGCTTTTGCACGGGCTACTTGCTAATTATCTGAAAAGCCGCTTACTAGCTTCTCCACTCGAGGAGACGTAGGAAAACGCATGGAAGACTGGATGCATCATTTCTGAATTTCTCAACGATGGTGTCCTCCCAGGGCTGAAACTCGGAAATCGTGCGTTTGCGATTCTTTCATTTTCGGTTGTCCGACGACAACAGCAGGGAAGAGAAATCTTGGCTTGATCTTGGTCAAAGTTGGAATGCGGATAGTGGCAAGATGCAGGATCATTTCAGTTGTGATAAATACCTGTCATAACATAATTATTTATTTTGCCTTTCGAATTTAAAAGTCTACTCCAAGCAGTTTGGAGGAGCATTAGTTTCCCTTCGAGTCAGCATCAAGGCGCATGCGCTGCGCATGCGCGGCCGTGAGCCAGGATCAGGGCGACGCATAGAGATCGTATATACCTAGAGCGGAAAGCTGGCAGCGCTAGGCTGGCACAGGCTGTGTGGAATTGACGCCATATTGGCCGGGTCACCTACTCGTCCCCTCTCCAATGCAGCGCCCATCTGGCCTTCTTAATCGCTTTTCCGCGCTTCTCACAGGAGTTGTTTCGCATTACATATCGAAAGGGGATCAGGTTAACCTCACGACATGTACGGGCCCATAGTTTTTCGGTACAATTTCTCATTTCTCAAGCGTCAAGCTTGAGAAATTAGAAATTGTAGGGAGAATGAGGTGACTGCAGCGTCCCATGCGCGCGTTTTTTCTAATTTAAAATTATGATTAATATTATTGGGAGTCGCTCCTCTTACTTATACTTCGTAAGGGTATAAATGAGTTCCCCTATTGTCCGCAGCCATTTTGTCCCCACACGTGAGATTACTAGCCCTGCGAACTTCACAAAAGTTAACCATAAGTCAAACACGTTGAGAAAGACTAACCTATTACAAAAACTTTCCAGCTGATGAAAACTATAATATGAAAAATTTGCCAGTGGGCAAATAGGTCCAGTAGATAAATGCAGTAATTAACCTCTGCTGATTTTGCATAAAGTAATGGCCATAAAAAAATATTTGTGATCAAGTCACTTAAGACTCTCTGGTGATATCCCTGGCATACTTCCTCCCTTAATAGGGCCAGTAGATAAATGCAGTAATTAACCTCTGCTGATTTTGCATAAAGTAATGGCCATAAAAAATATTTGTGATCAAGTCATTTAAGACTCTCTGGTGATATCCCTGGCATACTTCCTCCCTCTAATGCGCAAAAATGCATCAAATACTTTCCTGATAAGCAGTCACATGAGGCTCTCTATCGAAAGCACGCTAGGACATGTGGTCCTTCAGACTAGAGAAGAGTTTTACTCCAGAGCTTTCAGGGACGTCATTTCGGGGGGGGCGGGGGGGGGGGGGGGGGGGGCAGTTGCCCCCCCTTGTGTCTTAGAGCGATTTTTAAATAGCCTTCTTTATTCCCCATAATGTAATAGCCTGAAAGTCTGCCTTTAGAACTCTGATGCGGCATGGTTTTCATGGCTCCTGTTCTTTTTGTTGTTAAATCTCAGAGCATTCACGAACTCAAGAGATGCGCTCTCAAAACTTAAAGCCAATCGACCCTGTTTTAACTTGCTTTTAATGACTACCTGGGCCGAGAGACTCTTATTCGTCACGAAGATAGTAAAAAAAAAAAGAGTAGAGTTGTCTGCCATTGCCCGCATCGAAAGCGAACACCAAGTATCGACGAATTCGAAAAAAATTGAAAGTTCCTCGTTCTCCGCTGTTGCGCTGAATCTAATCTATTTCGTGGGCGTTAAAACGGTTTTCCTAAACCAGAGAACTTCTGCGAATCTGATTTACGCCTCTTCAACTGTCATTTGAGAGGTTTTTTGTTGCCGAGTGCAATCATGGTTGTATTGATAGTTTCATCTAATTAAATATCATTCTTCTTTTAGCCAAGTTTTACATGACAGCGCAGGGAGGATTTCTGGCGCCGATTTAATATCGTGAAATCCTAAGGTTTTCCTTTATAATTTCGCGAAATTTGAGTTTCACGAACTGGACCACTCCCCATGTTTTGGCCATTAGNATTTCGCGAAATTTGAGTTTCACGAACTGGACCACTCCCCATGTTTTGGCCATTAGTCCATACGGGAAAAAAATTCACGAGCGATTCAATTTTGCGATTGATTACATCTCGTAAATTCACGAAATTGAAGTAGGCGATAATATTTCCGGCTGAACTGTGTTTATTTTTTCAAGTTGCCTATCTTCTTTGCCCCCCGTACAGTTTTACCAAATGACGTCCCTGGAGCTTTAGCTACCTTTCTCACTGTTTTGTACTGACAAGGCAGCCAACATAATATTTGAATGAAGTCATGTGAAAACCATTTTTCAAATGCTTTCCCTCTCAACCTCAAGCCTAGGCCTAACCAATTAACTTTTTTCAGGTCAAGCCTAGGCCTACCTTTTCTCGTTCAAACGAAACTCAATCCTCGACTTACGTGGCCAATTAGGCCAATAAGGATCAATCCATGGTCTCGACATCTCGGCGAGGACGTGGAACGTTAGGCCGATAGCAGGCCTATTCAGACTCTCACGAACCATTTCAGAGGGCGTGTAAGTTTAGACCGATTCGAGTTTCATGTCAAGAGTCAAGATAGTGACATCAAGAGGCGATTTCGCCCATTTCGATATCACGAGTCGAGGTCGAGTTAAGCCCACCTTTTCTCGTTCAAACGAAACTCAATCCTCGACTTACGTGGCCAATTAGGCCAATAAGGATCAATCCATGGTCTCGACATCTCGTCGAGGACGTGGAACGTTAGGCCGATAGCAGGCCTATTCAGACTCTCGAACCATTTCAGAAGGCGTGTAATTTTAGACCGATTCGAGTTTCACGTACCATTTCAGCGTGGACGTGGAACGTTTGGTCAATCAAGAGTTCCTCGAACCGTATCGACTAGGTCTGACAAGAGAATGACTCCAGGAAGCATGTGAAACGCATGGTGAAGTAGGCGCTACCCGGTTATGGATGACCCGGCTATCATGGCTTCCAAACCTCACACTACATTACCGCCACAAGCCACTCTAGGTATGAAATATAAGATCTCTATGAGGCGGATATCTCTTCTGCGCCGAGGGTTATATGACTGCAGTGGGGATGGATCGGTTCAACGGGCCACTTTTTGATGTGATTGCAACGTTTTTTGATGTGCCTTTTATCGGCTTTGAATTAAATGTAAATGTCTGACAGTAGTCGGATTATTGTGATATTTCTGGACTTCTGATTTCTGCGATTGCGTATAATTTGTTGGCACTAAACCCAGGCAGCCTTCAGATGTGCATTTGGGTTCGTGATATAGGCTAGCCAACTTGGCATTAGAACAATCCTCGCCCAGATAGTGGATATTGGATTTTCACTTTTTTTAAGTTTTTACTTTTTACATTAGACAATTCGCGCCCTACTGACCATGCCTCTTTGAAAGAACGTAAATTTATTGTATTTCTTTGATAAACCAATTTTCCATACTAACTTGGCAAAATTTTCGTCAAATATTGACTCTCCGTCTATGTAGAAATCTTAAGCCTTGAATTGACTGTAGGCCTCATCATCCAGTATGACATCGTCGGTAAGCCTATGCAAACCTAATAGAGATGATAAAGAGCTTAACCTAATACCTCGAGCCCTTCTTATTCGTATGTCTAACGTTAGCAGTGTGATGGCTTCTGGTGTTTAGGCCTTATTTACGTTTAAAATCATTTACAAAGTTTGGTTTCAACATGTACCAAAAGTATAGGACAATTTCTTAAAATAAAGAAAAGCAACTCAGTAAAATAAGGATCAAATGAACAAGATACCGGAAAACCAGGGCAGGTATGCAAGTTATGGTTCTTCACTGAACTCAGACCTATTGTCTTTCTACGTGGTAGAGTGCGACACCAACCACATGCATATAGGCCTAATCTCTCCAAAGACCAACAATGTGCAACAAAGCACATGAAGTTGGAC
This sequence comes from Darwinula stevensoni, assembly GCA_905338385.1. Lineage (NCBI taxonomy): Eukaryota > Metazoa > Arthropoda > Ostracoda > Podocopida > Darwinulidae > Darwinula > Darwinula stevensoni. The sequence continues at coordinate 20,696 of CAJPEV010002860.1, read as the reverse complement.
TTTGATTAGGCAGATGAAATAGTGTCTGAGGAGATGAAGGTGATATGCCACCAGTTGCTGGATATTAAACAGCTTTGGTGCAAAGTGCTCCTGAAGGAGGTGAAGAGCAAGTGTAAGATAAGTGTGGGTTGGTCAAGTAGAATGTATGAATGAAAAAGTACATTTATTAATGTCAATGCTGGAGAAAAGTGTAGTACTGCTATAAACAAAATGCTCCATTAGAGCAGGCCAATAAGTCTAGAGCTGTGAAAAAGTTGGAGAAAGGAGAATGGGTAAAGAGAAAGAAAGTAATAAAAAACTAATAGGATAGAGCAGTTAAATAGGGAACAGACATCAACAGTGACCCATGTTCCTCTTTTGGATGAAATTTTTATTTTAGCAAGATTTGACCTATATCTTGTTGCTGCAACCATAATTAGGTCTTGCCTGCAATTTCTCAATGCTAGTAACAGGCTAATGTAAATTTAATGTTATCCCTCTTCAGCTCTATGTATGCCATGATGCATAATGACATTTAAATCATTTTGCATGAAGTAGCAATTGGTCCTTTCTCAGATGTAAAAATGTCTTTAAAATTTCATGGTTTTTTTCATTGCTGTTTGAATATCATGGGCATGGATTTTCACTACTCGCCCCATATTATAAGGTAGTAGCTTATAAGTTTATGCACAGTTGCGAAATATGCATTCCATAATGTCCATTTCAGCAGATAGTCTTTGATTTTATTCTTAACAATATTACTGAGGGCTGTTTTTCCTGCTACAATTTGGAAGTGCTCCTTGCAATTCAGACTTGTCTAACCATGCACATAAGTATTTGTTTGTATGATTTTCATTTTGATTTATTCCTTTGACTTTGTGCTAGAAATGGTGTGGCCTTGTGTGGATCACAGAAAATAAAGTTGGATTTTTTACATTTACAGTCAGTTTTAATGCTATGAGCCACCTATTGAAGTTATGAAATCAATTGCTTCCTCTAATTTAAATGACTTTTGAACTATTGATCTTCAGTACCTCTAAACCCATTATGGTATAAGATAAACAGAAGATTTGTTATGAAAGAATCAAGAAGCCATTGTTGCTGTATTCGCTTGATCCAGTTCTTTCCATGTCTTCTTAATTACTTTCATTAGTGCTACAGTGGTATTTATTCCCTCTCAAAATCCTATTTGATCCCTATGGGAAAATTTTTTGTTCAAAAAGAGAAATTTGCTACCCTTGAATGTATCCTACAACTCTGTCAAGCATTTTACTGAATCTAGGAAGCTGTGATATTGGCCTAATTTCATTTGTCTCCAATTTGCTCTATATAATTAATTGATGTTACCCTGACTACCTTCAAGCATATTGGGAAATTCCCCTTTGTCCCCCCGTCATCAATGAGATTGTAGAGGTATGCCAAGAGGGAAGCAAGATATGACATAGCATCTTTGCCTTGCCTTGTATGAGATATAGTGAAACTCTGGTTTCAGGGCATAGATGATAATTGTGATTCCATCTTCGGTGACAAGTACGAAGAAAAGATGGCTTTCCTTTTGGATGCACTTCCCACAATTTCAAGATTAATTGAATTTATGTGATGTATCTTGCCTGCTAGATTTTTTTGATTAGTCATATGGAGCTGATTAAATTCCTCCTTCCTGTCCTTTAGATGAGTAATTTTTTCCTAACTGCAGGACCTCCAGACTATTGAAGAATTAATTCACTTTCTCATTGCTTCTCTTATTGCCTGCCATGTCATTATCTGTCAAACTTTTTCCAATACCCCTTCTATAGTATTTGATTTTAGCCTGTCTCTTGATTTTGTCAATTTTTGTGCTGTAGGATTAGTTGTATCCTTTATTTTTTATTATTAACTCTAAATTTGGTAGCATATAACAAGCATTAAAAAAATATTAAGCTCTGAAGATTGTTCTTAGGTGGCCTCCTTGTGAAGTTAATAATTTCAGGATATCAATTTTTTAAAGCCAGAACTGCCCATCATTTAATATCTGCTAAGGTAGCTTTGGCCCTTAAAATTTTTTATGCTAGCAATGGCCTTTTTTTTTATGTTGAATTAAATAATTGAACTTCATGACTACATGAGGCTGCCTTGAAGTGAATAGATACACCCCAGTAAGGTTGTTAAGGATGGATTTATCTGTTGGAGTAATGTAATTAAATGTTTGTGGTTCAATTATGAGTGTCATATTCCACTGTGCTACTAAACTTGCATTGCCAAATTTTTTCCTCATTATCTCTCCTAGGCTGGCCTATGTCCAATGGCTGGCCTGATATAACACTTGACCTACCACAAACAGGTTCAAAATGGACCATAAAGGAGCAGAAACCTCTGAGGAAAATCCCCCAATCTGCTTTAAAAAGGATTTGCATCTCCATGATAATGGCTTCAGTTTAAATGGTGCTGGAGTGCATCATGGTAATCAAAAGAAAGTGAATATGAATTACCAAGATCTTATTGAGCTCCCTTGTGGTGTCATTAATCAGTTCAAGGATGTAATGATTCTGGCTTTGAATGGGAATGACTTGACTTGCCTGCCAGACTCTATAGGAACACTGGAAAATCTTGAGGAACTGTGGTTAAAAGAGAACCAAGTCAGGTATTTACCTGAGTCCATCTTGAAACTGAAGCACTTGCAGATACTGGCTCTTACTGGCAATTCTTTATCCTGTCTGCTGGAAGATATGGATGAACTCTGCAACATAGAAGAGCTGTTTCTAAATGAAAATAAGCTCAAAATTCTCCCTGATACACTTGGCTGTCTACCAAAGTTACGCCACCTTGACTTGAGCCACAATGAACTGCTCAAGATTCCCATGAGCTTTGGTCGTCTCAAAAGCCTGGAAATTCTGGACCTGAGTCACAATCACATTGCGGAAATCCCAGAGTCACTGGGAAAGCTGAAATACATGACCATGTTGGACATATCCTACAACACAGTGGCAAAGCTCCCCAGTAAATTTTCTAGTGCCCCAGTTTTAAGGAAACTGTATATCCAGTGCAATATGATTGGCCCAGACTTGCCCTCATGGTTCCATGAGCTCAGAAGCATTGAAGAGCTCTCTTTGAATGAGAATAGCCTCTATGGAGACATCTTCAGCTTAGAAATGGGGGAGACCATGCTGCAACTGCGGCACCTGGAGTGCCGTGGTAACCACATCCTCCAAGTCCCTGAGAACTTTGGAAATCTTGGAAATTTGGAATACTTTCATGGGGGCAGCCATCTTGATGAGATTGAACGTCGTCAGACTTTTCATAATGGCAATGACTTTGAAACTTTACCTGAGTCTTTTGGGAGGCTTCAGCACTTACGGGAACTTCACCTTGAAGAGAACTTGCTGGAGAAGCTTCCAGAGAGCTTTGGTTCCCTGGATAGTTTGGAAGTCTTGGATCTGGCCCATAACTCCCTTCGGGAATTGCCAGAATCTTTCTGCAATCTTGCAAGTCTCCGTGTGTGTTTTCTCTCACAAAACTTTTTAGAGTGTCTTCCTCACAAGTTTGGCAGACTATCTGGACTGAAAGACCTGAGGATTGCTAAGAATTTGGTAAGTTAGACTTGGACAGACTTGGGGGGGGCAGAGGGAAGAGAGCAGACAAATAACCCAAATATTTGTCCAATCCTTGTATTCCTTGATGCATGCAAGATCCATTTGAGTTCTGTACTCAGTAATCATGTAGCAGCACTTCCATTTTGTGGTTGCAGTTGAGAAGCCTACCAGATTCCTTTGGTCAATTGAAGGATCTACAATGTCTGGACCTATTTGATAACAGACTCACTGCCATACCCCCATGCTTGAAGGAGTTGACAAGTCTGCAGTTCTTGGACTTGGATTATAATCCTTTTAAGGACCTTGAGGCTGTCGATGTGCCCCTCATACGGCCAGAGATGTCCTATTCAGCCCGAGACCCCACTCTCAAGGGCAACTGGCGGGGATGCAACCGAGAAACCCTCATCAATCAGCTCCATCAGAGTGTATGCCTTTGGTAGTCATATTTATAGAAGTATTCTCATATATTTTAAAACTTATTTGTTTACCTATCCTTGCTTTATGCAGTGTTTGCATTAAAGCATTCTAGAAATAGTCCGTGTACCCCTCACTAAGATATTGCTTGAGCTGAGATATAGGACAATGTCATATACTTCTATCCAAGAACATTGCTTTGCAATACTTTGCTTTTATTGCTTGTAGAACAATTTTTAATTAATCTTTTTATTTGCTTTAGCTAAGGCTAATCTTTGTGTATGCTATAACTTATTGTATTTTGTGGCATAATTTCTCAACTTTTTCAAGTTGGTATGGCATCAAGATTGTCCCAATTAGATTGTCACTTGGCTTCCAATTATTTCAGGGTTCAGTGTTGGCCCAGGCCCTTGGCAGGAGCAATAGTCTCTGGAAAAAGCACTCCACTTCTAATGACTTTCAGCCAAACGAGGACGAGGATACTCCATATCATTCCTGCTCTAATCCTTCAGGCAGTAGTAGTGGTAAGGACACTTTTTCCTTCTTTTTTCCACCATGATAGATTTACATTGAACCCTGTGAACCTAGCACCTACCCTGTGTAATGCCAAGAGGTTATGACTTTTCTGTCTCACCTTGATTGTGCTTACTATTCAATAGCTCAGATTACTACAAGCTTACTAGCTTACTCTTTCCTTTAAAAGCCAGGTCACATTGGCTAAAGCCTGTCTTGTCAAGATAAGTTTTTTCTGTTGCAGAATGTTTATTCTGAGATTGTTACTTATTTTGCTTTTTACCAGATTGCCACTGGTAAGGCATAGTCTGAGGGAATTGTTTCTTTGAAGCAGGACAAGACTGCTATTAGCATCTGGATCACTGTTACCATTGGAATTATAGCTGCATGTTGCATTCTTGGAAAAGCATTTACACTGTGGTCAAGCATGCTCTGCTACTGGCCTCTCATGGTATTGGATTGAACTTTTAGCTCCCAATATTTGTCAGGCACTTTTGATTAGATATGGAGGCATATACAGTTGTGCATGCAAGGGGAGACTGAGGGGCCTAGAGTCCTCATGGCTCCTATCTAACCTCTTTGTCCCCTGATAGTTGCCTGTGAGTTTGCCCATATTTTGCCCTTGCCCAAGTTGCAAGTTTGCTTATGTTTCTTCTATTCCATCTCTCCCCCACCCCCATAAAACCTGCTCTTTTACCCCTTGGTTTGATGAGACTCTTATTTTTCTTGCTGGAAGTCAGTTCCAAAATCAGAAAGAGTACAAAATGTTCATTAGGGTGACAGCTTCATTTTTTTCCTAGATGTCTTTGAGACATTGTTCTTCCTGGCAACCATTCATATTTTGTCTATCTGATTGGAAAGAAAGTTCTCGGAATTTCTTGAATATCCAGTACAATTTTTTTCCAGAGCATGCTAGAATGTTCTGCGTGTGTTTATAAGTAGGTTGTGTCCTTCGGCATACAACCGTATATTATTACAGCCCTGGTGCTCTCCAGCCATGAACCAGCCCTACCCTCTTANATGCCAACATTCGACGAAAACGTCAGTGGGTGGACGCCGGAGCATCGGCCGAAAGAGAACCCCGTCAGGAGTTGCACCCCAAAAAGATTATGCTCTCGGTCTTCTGGGATTCGAAAGGCATCATCATGTTTGAGCTGTTGCCGCAAAACACCACCATCACTGCTGCCTACTACTGCCAGCAACTCGATCGGCTGCAGCAGAAACTGGCTGAAACACGCCCAGAAAGACAGAGAACCATCCTCCTCCACGACGATGCCCGGCCGCACACCACTAGACAGACTCATCTAAAGTTACTGGACCTGTGCTGGGAGGTGCTGCCGCATCCGCCATACAGCCCCGACCTTGCCCTGTCCGATTATCACCTTTTCGTTGCCCTGGACCGTCACATGGGTGGAAAGCAGTACGCCAACCAAGATGACCTGAAAACCGATTTGGCCAACTTTTTCGTAGCGCAGCCGCCAGAGTTCTATTGGAATGGCATCCATAGTTTGCATAAATGTTGGCGTGAAGTGATAGAGGCCAATGGTGATTACATTCATGATTGAGATGATTTTGCTTTTAAATAAACTGGGTTGTAATAATTGTTCATGAAATTCCGAGAACTTTCTTTCCAATCAGATACAACTAAGAAAAAACTTGATATGGTACCCTTAGCACTGACTGAGGGATGGAATAACAATTTAACACATTGACTGCCAAGCCCTTCTAAGGAAAGTGCTCCCACCAGGTCAGAGGAATTGTCCTACATCTAGTGGACTTTGAACTTTGGCATTTTAATACCTTGTGATACTGTTAGAAAAAAAAAAATGCTTGCGACCAAAAAATTATGTCAACCAATAATGGATTGACTTTGTCTGACTCCATTATATTTCATTTGTAAACTACCAATAGGTGATGTGGCTATGAACCCACTCATTTTGTCTATTTCTATTATCAGCTGAATAAAAATGTCCAGTCAAATTCTTGACAATGAACAAGACCACGACGGAACCACATTTGCACCACCTCTTGATCTTAGTGATTGTGATAATGGAAGAAATGACAGAGGTTGTGATGTGACATAAGTAGATGAGGACAATCAATAATTGAGAAGCAAGTGATGATGGTGGGACTGGAGATTCAGGAACAAGCATCATGTGATCTATATTTCAAGGTTGCCAGAAAGTTTTCTCTTTCACTGACTCCTATGGCCCCAGTAGCACAAAACATTGAAACAACATTGATTGAATGTTGATTCAATGCTTCTATGTTGATTCAATGCCATGTGCTACTTGTGGGGGTGGGTATTAATTGCCTTACCCAAGAAACCCTTATATGTAACATGGTTACACTGTAATCTTTTTGAAAAACTTGGACCAATACTGACTGGACTGATCTCAGGAATTTCTCAAGCCTGCTAACTTGAATAACTCTTGCGACAATGCCCTCAATTGATCATCAACCTCTTGTACCAGATTTATATTGCAAGTTATGTCTTGGAACAGGTTAGAATTACTCCTTTGTATGGTGCATTTCTATGACACTAATAATATTGAAAAAAGTGATTGCATTGCCAAGATTTGACTTCTACTTGATGCTTTGGGGGATAATTATCAGGAGACAATGAAACCTGGTCAGAAGATTGTCATTACTGAATCAATGTTCTATAACCAGGTAGACTGGCATTTTGCCAGTTTTGACATTTTGATGGCATATACTACAGCATAAAACTCTTCAACCTTTGCACATATAATTGATTCAATTGGAGAATCTATTGCAGAAAACAAGATGATGGGTTTCGTGGACTGTTGCTAACAGAAGAACAGAATCAGTTTTGCTGAAAAATGTTTGGTAGGAAAGATATAGACCATAATTGGCAACAAGAATGTGATGTAATTTATGCCATTCACATTTGAAGGAAGAATTGGAACATGAACTAGCCAGGAAGAAGACAGAGTAAGTCATGATATACTGTGTAGTTTGTCCAGAACAACCCACCAATGTGCTTGTAATGCTTGACAAACCACCTTCCTGATCAATTAAGTTCATTTTTCCAAGAATATAGTACATCAATGCTCATATAGGTCAATATCATGTTACTTATTATTTGCTTGAGGCTAAGCCTTCAAATTGCTAAGTGAATTGCATACAAGCATCAACTAAAACAGGTCAAAATAGCTCAGAGTTGAGCATCAGCCACCCATGGCTGACAGGCTTGGCATGAACTTCTTAGTGTCAGTCACAGGTGGCTGACATGGTTGACATGTTAAGGACTGCTGTGTGGATGTACCCTTAGAAAAGCAAGTGGTAATTTTCCATGCTATGAATTTAAATGACTGGGCCTTTTTGCTGATTTCTTCTTTAAACCATGATTTCTTCTGCTGCTGTGGATTATCTTGAGGACATGAATTTCATCACTGAGAACTAATATCAGAAGACCCTTATCCCAAATCTTCATGCCAAGGAGAGGAACTTTACTGTCATAGACAATGTAAGCTACTGATCACTACAAACAATTAAAACATAAACTGTGGCAAGGATGAAAGAGGATAGAAGAAATCCTGGCCATCATGCAAGAGAAGATTAAGAGGATGTTTTTGGCAGATTGTGTCTCTCAGGTAGCAGAGATTCTAGTTCTGTTCCTTCAACCTTACCTTATATTTTATTAGCTTTACCTTATTTTTTCAATCTTGTGGAACCATTTTGGAGCCAACTGAAAACTTCAGAAAGGAAGGGAAATAGATATCCAATCTGAAGCCACAAGGCAGTGAAACTGACCTGTGTGCAGTGAATTAAATTATGGCAGAAGATTTATGAAAATTTTATATGTAAAATCGATGGAAACCTGGGAGGTATAACACCTCATTCTTTGGAAATTTTGCCATGCAACAATTGAAATTTTACTCTCCTTGTTGTTACCTAATATCCATGAGGAGTAAGAAGACTCTGAAGCAACAGCATCATGCAGGGCAAGGAATTTTCAGTAGATACTTTTGAAATTCTGCAAAAAATTGAACTATATGCTGAAGATATGACTTCTCTGGCATTGGTTGTGATGCATGGAGATACAATGCATCAATGCATATGAGTTTGGTCATATTGGCCAAAATTCAGTTATTAGCAGATCCACATTGGTGAAACACATTCAGTTCCAAGTATCTTAGTAGATGAAGGGATGTATAAGATAACAGTTTTTCCTCTTTTTTTTTTGTTTCCTTCAGTTGGGAGGCATAGAGAATATTCAATGGTTCATTTTTCAGAGAGTGAAAACTGGGATGATGAAGGAGGCCTTTCCCAGTTAAATCAAGAACTATGTACAAGGAAGACTGGGAAGGACTATCCAAGCGAAAACCTCATTGCTCCTCCTCCATCAGAGGAGAATTCCCCTAGTGACTGTCTGGCTTTTCCTGCTCCATCAGAGGAGGAGGAAAATTGGGACAAGGACTCTGATCTCCAAGACTGTATCTCCTTATATGGTTGGTCCTCCTCCACCCCTCTTTTTCATGATAAATGGCTTTACTACAATGGGTCTTTTATCTACAGATCGCATGATTTTTCCATTTCAAAATCTCATATCCTGCTGGAGCTGAAGATAAAATTTTCAATTGTAGATGCACTGACTTTGCATGCAGACTTCATGCACGTACAGCATATTGCATGCTAGCCATTGACAAAAACACGTACAGGTGAAGTGAATTTCATTTTCTTGCACTATTTGGTTTTTTTTTTTCCCCTAATGCAGATGATGAAGGGAACTTCCCTCTGAGCCGGGCACGACCCTACATCCCACTGAGAACATCACACTGTTTCATTCCCTCAGAGTCTCACATGCCCCAGGTGATACGGGCCTGGTACTTCCGCAACCTGGACCAGTACCCTGTTCCTGATCAGTTTGCTGACCCTTAGTCATTTGAAGTGTTTGACACTTTTTCAACTCAGGAAAATCCCATGGTTCTTTCACAAAAAAAATCATCCAATGTACAAATATCCTTGTTTTTCTCTTTAAAAATTTGTTTCCATTTTCAGAGTACAAATTTGCTTCATTTTTTGCATTATGTATTCATCACTTTTGCTTCCCTGGAGTGCTGTCTTGATGAATTCAAGAGCATTCATCTCTGAGCATAGTGCTTACTGATTTATGAATAAGCAATTTCCTGGAAGGTGTTATCCCAAATGAAAGCACTTATAGATCCTGGAAAGGACACTAGAGAATTATGAAAAAGACATGTAAAACTTGCTATGTGATATTTTTCATCCTTTGCTTGAAGCTGTCTCCTGTATTTGAAATTCTCAATGCATGATATCCTTGGTGTGACTATGCTGTCCCCCTTTAAGTAAACACACAGCAAGGATATTCTATGGAGTGCAGCAAATGTGATTATGTACATTCTTGTTTTGATATGATGACAAGCTTATGGTGATCATGTAGTAGTCTATATCTTGTCATTCATCACTGCAAGTGACTTTCCATCACATTGAAGGTACACTGTTTTTTCTGCTGTTTAGGAAGTTGTGTTTTGTTGCTTGAAACTGACATCTAGCTACTCTTCTCTCTGCAAAATTAAAAAATGATTTAGAAGTCAAGATGTAGGCTTGGTGCTGTCATTCAGCTTCTAACTCTAAGTACATCATTTGAAGCATTATCAATTTCAGTTGAATTGCTTAAGCTGAAATTGAAAAAAATCAAACTGATGTCCAGGTATATTCACAATTGGAACTATCTAAGTCCTATAATGGTTTGAATTAATCATCCTGACGAAAACTCACACTGAAAAGAGGAAAAGAAATTGACTGAGTGCTGTCCATAATGGAACTGTTTTTGCTTCCTCCCTTTCAGAGATAGCCTCTTTTTCTTGCAACCTGCTGACAAGAAAACAGTGAAACAGCAGTTATGTGGAGTATATCTGGTGAGCCCAAATAGCCCTTGGCATGCTCAAGTTCAGTATCTACGTCATCATCGGTACCAAGCGATGTTATTGCTTTGCTTCTCTCTCTCCCCCTTATTACATTATGCACTTAGCAACGTATGATGCTAGCAGGGTCATTTCTCCTAGTGTGTTGGAATGCTTCACCCTCCGGAAATGCCTCAGTTCACAGTATTTTTATATGGGTGATCATTTATGTTTGTTTGATTATTAATAGTATTATTATTGTTTTGTGAAATTCTTGCATTAAATTGCCCAGGGGAAATTGCCTATTTTGTGTTTCTCTTCAATGCAGCTAGGAACCTATAACACCGGTCGAGCTGAAGGTCCTGACTCAGTTCTGACAGCTTGGAAATATAGCACTCGATTAAGTGAAGCCTGGCGTATAGCGTTTGTGCATTCGACAGCCAAGTTTTTCCAGCATTTTCCAGAAGGTTAGAGGCCATGTATTCAATGCGAACGAGAGAGAAGAGAAATGAATGCTGGCATGTCACCTTCCTGTGATCGCTACCACGGATGAAATGGATTTCGCAGAAGGACCGTCTGAATTACACGACCATACCCCCAACAAGGAAGGAATTTCAACCCTTTCCAGCCCAAATTTTTCTTGCGTTCAATAAAAATTTGGAAACGCCTGAATCTTGGTTGAATGTGTCTGAGTCAAGTTACCATCAATGTGTTAGTGTTGCCACAGATAGGAAATATGAAGTGATGCCATATGGCGTCATTGGGCATTTCATAAGGAGTAACCTCATGATTCGATTTGAAGCATTTAGGTGTTTTGTTGAGACGTAGAGCTACGTTGCACTTCACACTTTCAATCGTGTCTTGATGCATTGTTTGCATCTCATCTTGCTTTCAACATGAACTAGCCAATGTTCGACGCAATCATATCGTCAACATCGTCAACCGGTCAATGAAATCTGACCTGTTTACGTTGTTTGATACGAAGTCGGACCTAGACCTAGCTGAATGAACAAATTTATTTGTTGCTTTATCCGTTCGCGACTATATGGTCGTCAGAAAACATTGAAGTATTGGAGAACGACCGTCTCGTTAGGAGGAGGGGGAAACTCAGAAGAGAAGTATGTATCAACAGGATCCATGTTCTGATTATGCCAACGTACATTCGACTGGGATGTTGGCTTTTTCTTTTCTGTCTCTCAGTAGCCTCAACTTTGCCTTCACCATCGTTCTGGGAGACTTGAGTGTGGTCACTTTCTTCATTCTCCTTTCTTAATGGGCCTCCTTTCCTGAAAGGAAAGGGAGCACTTATGGTCCCGTCCGTGTGTCCGTGTCACACTTTGGTTGTCCGACGATAACTAAGAATATATTGGCCTGATCAGTGCGAAAATTGGCAAGTAGGTAGATATGAACAAAGTACAGGCTGAGTTCATTTTATGGCGAACTTCCACCAAAATTGGAATTTTTATTGCAAATTTTGGATTTGAAATTGGGTCACGGAGGACAGGCATGAGTAGGGTAAAGCGGCGAAACCCGAACGCCTTCATCAGGGTGAGGGTTGAGTCGAACGCGCGGAAAAATTCTCGTGATTTCGTCTTCCTACACACCCTGTGCGGTATATCTTTATTTTACCTCTATGTATGACAGATAAAACCATGAAAGATTCTGGGCGACCATGCAGTTCCGTGACCGAGGCAATGTAGATCATTCCAGTGTCGAAAATTGTGTGCCTTGTTATTAGGTTCAGGTTATGGAGTAGGTATTTTGAATTTATTTATTTATTCTCATGGTGTACATCACGCATGTTGCCCAATTGCCTTCTCTAGCAAATATAATAGCTGTAGATATATATATATATATATTTATAACATTCGGAGTCGAATTCCTTCCAAGATGCGTAACCTCGCGGCCGTTCGACTCCAACCGTACCTAAGCTCGTGTTGCTACGATACTCGATCGTTGGTGGTCGAGTTATTCTTCATAGACTAGAGGATGCATTTTTAACTCGAACGTCAAATGCTTTCACCCTTTGCTTGGTAGCGAGGAAATGTGTATATGAAACCCTGTGAACCAGTAATCTGTTGCATTCAAGAATATTAACCTTCTAATTTATGATGCTTAGACACGAGATACTTTATGTCTGGATGAAGAGCAATCTCAATGTGGCCAAGGAATCAAGGAGAACGATGCCACCTTCTGGAAAAAAAAAACTACAAAGAGCGGTCGCCAGTCTCAGTACGTGTATGAAGCCGCACGTCAAGCTGAAGAAGCAATCCAGGTACATATGGGGCATTGAACGGCAAGTACGAGAGTTGGCGTGTCAAAATCAACCTGCCGGCCCACTTAACTGAAAGGGGGATTGGGCTTGCCCAACTTGTTTTTCTACACGCCATCCAATTTTTAGAATGATGAGCTCATGTTCATCAGATTGTGTATGACAGTTTACAACTTCTGCTCTGTCTTCGGAAAACTCAGTTTCAGCAGCCTACAAGTTCTCCTCAGTAATTAAATATCCTACGTCTTTGGGCCGTTCGTTACTGAATGAAATAAAATTGCATCTACAGGGTGATTGTAAAGAACTCCCTTTGTCCATCCGGCGGTGACTTCTATTCAAATAAGAATGTAAAGAAATGATTGTTATGCCATTCAAAAGATAACTGTATGCCGTTACATTTCCACATCACGTGTTGCATTTTCCACATATTTGTCCAAACGCAGCATCATATTCTCAACATGTGTTCAATCATGTGTTCACATCATGTTTCATTTCAACATTGCTTCAACGTCGAGGCAACCTTTTGCACAACATTGAGACAACATTGTTTCGTTGAAATATCAACCTTTGCTCAACGTTGACAACATTGCTGTGCCGAATGGGCAAAAGGGAAAAGTCAGACTTTTGCGCAAAGTCTGACTTTGGGAACCTGTTTACCATGCTTCCTAAGGCCTCGTCCACACCAGGAAGTTATCTATGCAATTTTTCTTTGCAAGTAGACTTGCAAATAAATATTTCATAGTGTGGACATCTTTGAAAGTTTCCTTTGCAAGAATCTTTCTTTCCGAGTCCTCTTTGCAAGAGACTTTCAAAAGTAGAAACACAGTCTTCTTTTCTTGCGTAGAAGGGGAAAGATTTCAGTGTCGAAAATGGAGTGGGGCAGGGAAAAGACTGTTGAGTTGAATGATGAATATCGAAATGAAGAGTGTCCTGTACAAGGACAAGAAAAGAAAGCAAGATGGTTGGTCTAATCATGTTACGGAATTGGAAGTACCGGTGGCTGAAGTGCAAAGTAAAATTCGAAACTTGAAAGTCCAGTAGAATATGGAGAAGATGAAAGTGGACATATCAATGAGGAGTGGAACAAGCAGCGCTGAAATTTGGTGTTTGCCTACAGGCTCCCTAGTAGCATATAACATCGAAACAACGTTGGTTCAACGCTGATTTAGCATCCGAACGTTGAATAGACGTGAAATCAATATTGATTCCATGTTATATGCTGCATATGTTGGAAGTGGCCACTGCCATGTTCAATACACAAAGGTGCATGGCAAAGTGTGTTGCTGGAGAGAGACCGCTGGCTGAATGCTGGCAAAGATGCTTTACAGCTCTTTTCCTGAGTGTTCGCATATGCCTGGAATTTAATGTAGCCCGACAATAAGTAATACGGTGATAATAAGTGGTAACACCATGCAATGGCAGAAAATGAATTCAGCCAACGTTCAGCCAGCGTTGTTACAGTCTGTGTCCAGCAACATGCTTCACCATGCACGTTTGTGTATTGAACATGGCAGTGGCCACTTCCAACATGTGCTGCGACTGTCATTTTGCACTTAACGTCCTGGTTCTCTTGTCACCAAGTTTCACGTATCTCTGAGTTATTATTCCTTATTTTATATGCATTTCTTTGGTTTAATTGGTAAAATGAACACAAACATACAAAGCATCACAAACTTCTGGGATGATGGATTGACAAGCGATGGAGATACGCGGTTAAGGCTAGCGAAGCCGTCTCCACTCGCCAAAAATCTCATGCAATTATTTAATCTCATTTAATTAATTAATTACCAGCCTCTCTCCAGTCGAAATGGACTCACGATAGTGAGTGTCCTTTCGCAAAATAAACGGTCCGATTTGTCTCAGGAGTTCCTCAAAATCTTGCCCACTCATTCGTATCAATCAAAACTTTATTGCACCATAGCATGGCATTTTTGTCAATTTGGTAAATACAGAATATATCACAGAAGCTTTTCCTCTATTCCATCGTTGCCCATTTGGTCAGTGACATTGTGTTTTTATTACAGGAGAGCAGATGATGTGTGTTGGCTGACTCCCTGAGGTATGGACTCAGGGAATCCCCTTGAAGTACTCCCAATTTCTGTGCGATTGGCTTTGTTCTTCGTAGTCCATCGTCGATTCTGATATAGTTATCTGACAGGATGTTCTTGAGGAGTCCAAGGAGTTGTCCCCTTAGTCCTAGTCTCATAATCTTGTTGATAAGTCTCTCCCGTGGGACCGAGTCAAATTCCTTTTTGAAATCCACGAAGGCCGCGTAAATGAAGGCGCGCTTCTGTTGTAGTTGTTCCTGAATGTCCTTGATGAGATCTTGGATGGGTTGGATGGTGGATCTGCCTGACATAAATCCATGCTGTTCCTTGGGGATGTAGTGGTCCACTCATTCGTACAAACTTCTTGAATCCAAGGGGGCCTTCAATATGAAGCTCTCATGAGAGACGAATAAGCACCACGTTCATGACGCCCCTACCCAAATCGAGCGGCGTCTCCGTTTTCTCTTTTTAAAAATGGAGAATCGTGACGACTTTCGCTGCCACACGTTGATTTCCTTGTGATGGGAGCCATCTCGAATACTTCACTTTCATAAAAATTGGTATGGAGAACGCTCTGACGTAGAAAAATCCTTGCAGAAAAACTTTCGAAGACGTCCACACCATGAAAGATTTCTTTGCAATTCGACTTGCAACGAATCTTGGTTGCCAGAAGCCAAGATTCGTTGCAAGTCGAATTGCAAAGAAGCCACAGCCACACCGTTGGTCCTCGCCAGCATTTTCAGGAATTCGGGGTGTTGACAGTCTTCCACTTCGCGTTGTACCTTTAACTGAACCGATTGTAATAAACTTGTTAGGTATTTTTTTATTACATTGTTTTAGGGTTTTCATTGATACTTACAAATTACAAAAATATCACAATATTAGAAAGGAAATAAAATCAATCAGGTAAGCATAAAATGGATGAAATGAAAATACAATATCTTTAAAATTTCACTTCGATGTCTCCGTCTTCATCCAGATGCACAGTAGGACCCCAGAAGTCAGTGAAGTTCTGCGCTTTTCTATGATGCAATGGAGGTAGTATGATTGTTCCACTTTGCATTGCATCTCTGAAAAGAATGCATGGCTTCTCACGATTCTCCGTGTCTGAAAGGTAAGACATGATTTGTGAATTTTGCTCTTGGTAAGGCTCATTTAAAATCAATGAGGAAGTATTCAGCTTTTGTAAGGGAAGCACGTTCTGGAAAAAATTTGAAAAGGAACAGTTTAATATTCATGCCAGCATGGATCATTTAAAAAAATTTTTCAATGTATGCACTCATTTCCTTAAAGAGGGTGATTTAATAAACATATGTCCCAAGACTGCCACATGAAGGACATAATGGAGACGAGTTGCAGTTCATTTTCGACTTCAAAACAGGAGAAACAAAAGAATAAATTCTTTTGTTTGTAAAAGTCTCCAGTTGATCCATCATTTTTCTGATGGGAGCCGGTAAAAGGATCCTAAATGGGAACAAATTTTTCTGTGCCTGGGAGAAAGCAGTGGACATGGTGGACATGGTGAGATTGACTTGGCTTTTTTTGTAGATGAGTGAATTAAAGTGAATTAAAGGGTCATAAATCCTTTCCCGAGTTAAAAGGTTGAAATGAACAGGGTCTTTCCTGTCTGGGTGTTGTATTTAGAAAATGGAGCCGAATTGAGTGTTTTGCGTTGTTTTATCAGGAGGAAGCTAATTCTTAAAAGTGTGTAGGTCCATGATCTGTGTATCCTGGGGTTTATTCTTCCTGTAATTGGTATGGTGGTTTATCCATGAGGTACCATTGTGTATATCTTGTAATGTAGTAAAGTTGGTTACTTCTCAAGCAGCAGACGGTGTAATGGAAAAAACTTGGAGAAATATGTTGGGTTTTAGTGGAATTAAAGAAAAAAGGTGGGGAGAAGAAATCTCAGACTTGCAACTGAGGTTTAAAGAAAACCTGTGTTGCTATTTCTGTAATGTATGTAGGAGCTGTATCATATGTGATGGGTGGTGAAGCTAGCTAGACTTCTTGAAGGGAAGTCGCAAGCTGTGCAAATAAAAAAAAGAAAGGTGTCATATGATGGATGTCTGCTTGTCATGGTGAGAACTCGTTTTGGAGTTTTCGACTCTTTTCGCCTAGCTTCAAGAAAAAAGAGTCTCCTAGCTTCAAGGGAGACAAGATTTTGTCCACCTAGGAGGAGCTTACGGTTAAGATATACCGGATGAAGCCAATGTTTCCTTAGCCAGACAGAGTTTCTAAAAAAAGTTTCAAGTTTTAAGAGGAAACCAGGTGGAGGTTCGATACATGCAAGGGTTTACCAGAGTTTTGGATCAACTGGTTAATTATCACAACACATACATCTTGGTAGGACATCTTGGGGAAACGTCCATGTTGAAATTGAAGAATTGATTTTGTGCTTAGTTTCCTCTAGTTCTTTTTTTTTCAAATTCAGTGTTTCCAAGATAGACACCTAGAAATTTCAGACCCATTTTATTCCATTGGAAACCACAAGGGGAATCATCCTTAGTTTGCCAGGATTTACCAGAGTCCTTATGATTTGTCAACATTTAAAGAAGCATTTGAAGATTTACCATATATATCAAAACAGTCTCGGAATGACTTGAAACCAGATTCAGAAAATATGAAGATTGTCATATCAGTATATGCAGAAACAATATAAGGATGAGGAACCATGGGTGAATGGAATGCAGAGTGTGCTTGCTGACGACGAATTAAATGGAGGAATGGTTCTAAGGAGATCGAAAAGAGAAGGCCAGATAAAGGATCACTTTGATGCCTCTTTGGAAGGGAAAAGGAGCTGACAAATACTTCCCTATTTTCAGTAAGGATTGGGTATTTTGTAGAGGGTTTTGATTGCTGATAAAAACAACTGAGGAAAGGAGAGTTTCTGAAGGGTGTGAAAGAGATAATCATGCGAAACACGGTCAAAGGCTTTTTCTTGATCCACAGAAATAATACCTAAAGGACATTTATACTTATTGGAATAGCAGGTTACATCTCGAATAAGGTGGAGATTGTGAGTCGTGCGGCTAGGGATACAGTACTTTTGGTCGGGGTGGACGACGGTGGTCATGACACGTTTCAATCGAGTGGTTAGAACAGCGGTTCCCAAACTGTGGGTCACGACCCACTGGTGGGTCGTGAGAGGCATCAAGGTGGGCCGCGAACATTTTCCATAGTAAAAAAATCACTATATCCGCATTCACCAAAGATAAAACATGCCCTGCAGGACAGGTCGATTATGGATTCCGTTCTGGATTCCGGTGGGTCGTGAAATTTGTTTAAAATCAGCAAGTGGGTCGCGTTTCAAAGAAGTCAGGGAACCGCTGGGTTAGATCTTTTGCGAAGATTTTGTAGTCTGTATTCAGAAGTGTAATGGGGCGCCAGTTTTTATGTTTAGTTCATCTCCACCCTTTGGGGTGATCACTCCACGTCTTAACTTTGACAACTTTGGTTTTAACAACTTTGTCTAAGTCAAGGAAGGTGATGGGTGAATGATTGGATTCACTTGTCTCCAAGACTGGAAGATCCTGGGCTGATTTCCATAGAGCTGTGACTAAATAAAGTGGAGTAGAAGGACACACTTTAAAATTGAGGGTGCATCGTTGTTTCTCCAGTGTTTTCATTTCTGATTTGAGTTAAAGATTGCCTGAATCCTTTGTTGTTTTCCAAAGAGAAGAAGTAATAGGTTGGATCATCTGTTAAGGACTTGTTCTCGCGATCTAACGAGTGCTCCTTTTATATGACTGAGGTACTGTATTGTCGTAATTCATCTTGCTTCTTCACAAGGTCAGGAGAGCTTGGTTCACAGAATTTGAAGTATCTTGTCAGATTCGAGGGAGGAGAGGACATTTAAGAAGGTGGCTTTCTTTGTGGTTGAGAACGCTATGGAGAACATTTTAATTTTGGCCTTTGCTATTTCCCACCAATCGCCGGGGGAGTTGTAGTGAGTTCGTTCAGAAAGGATGGTAATCCAGGTTGTGAGAAGAGTGGAACTGAATGCGACATCTCTTAGTAAGGAATTGTTGAAGTGCCAGAAGGCTGAACCTTTGAAGGAGTATGTTGGACAAGTGATAGTGTGATCGGGTGATGCTCTGAAATGTAGGAAGTAGAAAGTATCTTTGGAAAATTGATGCGTGCTAAAAGAGATTCATTAACATAGAAGCGATCAAGTCTAGCTTGGTATCGCATTTTGACGTCTATCTGTGAAGGTAAAATCCATAATATATGAATTTTACTCTCTCCAGACCTCAACTTGACAACTTGATCGAACTAGCGTTTGCAAACGAGTTTGTTGGAATTTTCGATAGTCACTATTGCTTTTCCTGTCAATGGTTTGCTGTATGGTGCAATTAAAATCCCCTCCTAAAACAATAAGAGCAGTGGGAGGAATATTGAGATCAATTTCTAGTTTGTCAAGGACTTCCAGATCATCTAAACGAGATCATCTGACTGAGGAATATAGATATTGTAGACTAGGAAGGGAAGATCATTGCAAACAAACTGAAGCAAGAGATGACATTTCACAATTTATAGGAATAGAGATATAGAGCATTTTTTGGAAAAACAGTGAGGACTCCACAGTAAGGACGTTTAAAGCATACATATAGGATGTTGCAAATTTTTTTTGCACAGCTCTCCGTTATTTCATGAACTCCAAAGAATCTCGAACAGCAGTGCGTTTTTTTATTGCCTCACTGCGTATATATTTAATAAATAGGGCGATCCCATTGGATTATATTCAACCAGCAGCTCTTTACTTTAGCTTGGTCTCTTTGCATTGGATAGTAAGTGCTTTTTGGTGCTCGATGAGTGGTGAGAACTCTACAAAGGTACGCCCCTGTACCAAGTCGAATCCAGAAACACCACATTAATTGAAATCGGTTCAGTCGGTTTTTATCCAGGATGGTCTGTGCTTTTGGATAAGTGCTTCTATGGGTGTGTCCCTTGGAGGCGCGCCTATTACCTTTCATCAACCCCTTCCGGTGACAAAATTCAAACGTCTCGTATTCCTCTCTCAGGGCATCAATAGGAACGAAATTTGGCATTTGGCTTCTTCCTCTCTCAACACAGAATCGCTCCAGCAAATTTTGAGCTCCATCTCCCCGGGGTTGTGAAGATCACTGAATCTCGCTTTTCGTAGATGGGAATTTCATTCCGGTATATATATATATATTTTTCTCCTCCTCTGGGCCACTCCTGGGAAGACTTCGGAGGAAAGAGGTCAACCAAGCGAAAGATATTGACTTATAGGTTACAAGAAGTTGTCATTTTTGTTGCTTCCTGTGCACCATTTCGCCATTAAATAAATGAAGTTACAGTCTTCGGATTGAATTGGTACCACATTGTGGAAGAAGCACAAGATTTCAAAATAACCCACGAGATGCCAATCGTGCTGCAATGCATGGTTGTCAGATTGTCAGCGGTAATTGAGTTTTTTTATTTAGCGTAGAGAAGGAAAGATGCTTTCGTTATCCTTGAAATGAAATGAATGTATTGTATGACCTTGGAAGGAAATTCTCTAGTTCTTAGGGGATGTTGTGCTTTCTTAGGTAAAATGGTGCCTCATCCTCGTTCATCACTGCATGCCGTCTGCCATGGCTGTGTCAAAGCAATTGGAGCTTGCAGGTCTCTCAGGAGGAAGAGGTTTCAAGAATTATGCATGCTTTTGACAATTACTGCAACATTTCTGATTTGCAGGAATTTGTCAGTCAAAAACATCAAGATCCCCGGCAGCACACCCACGTTGGGTCAACGTTGGCTGCGAGCGGGAAAAAGTGGGCCAAGATCGCAGTGGGCTTGCCGATGTTGGCCCCACATAATAATAATAATAATAATGGGTTTATTGCAAAATCGGGGACTGTTGTGCTGGGCAAATTAGGTCCCGTCGTGAGATACAAACATGTCACAAGACAACGAGATTCAACAATAGGATAAGTCGCAATAGGGTTCAGATTGACTGGTTCAAGAGTCTGATAATGAAGGGGACGGGGGAACGATAAAACCG
>CAJPEV010002859.1:0-37912 GCA_905338385.1 Darwinula stevensoni | reverse complement strand
ACATTTACACATAGATGCAACATTGTTCATCAACATTTCCTAAACGTTGATGGAATATCTTGTGTTACTTGGGACAGTAGGAAAAGGATGTTCACCTGCTTCTTGGTTGAGATTGATCTTCTCCCAACCCATTCCACTGTGCCCGGACTCTCTGTTGGCCGAGACAGCGAATTTGAGGGGTTTGGTACAATTCAACTCGAAAGTATCATTTTCTTTGGGAACAATAACCCAGTCGATGGTTGTATAACAGGTGGGCCACTTCGGGAGAGAAAGGCACCAAAACACGGTGAAATTCATCGTCCCCTCTTTGGATGCCTCCCATTTCAACTCGTACCTCCCGTCTTCCGTTTGCTTTTCTTTCAAAATCTTCGGGCAGCGGCATCCTGTTTCCCAGGGGATATCAAAATGGCTAGTTACCCATTAATATTATTTTTTTTTTGGAATATTCGAATATAAGATATCGTGGGACGCTCACTATTCGTTTCCTTGCTGACTTCGATGATTGAAAGCTGTGAAGAGATTCCCTTTTCGTTTCTGGAAGCGATGTAGAATTTGAAGTCTGACTCTGTGCTTAAGTTGGTGAAGATGGCGAACCTGTCCGTCGCGTATATCGGCTTGACCGTGTCATTTGTTAGCAATTCCTTTCCTTCTACCTGAAGTGCACGAATGACAATTAATTTGTTCCAAATCCTTTTTTTTCCCTCAAGAAAAGAATTCGTTCAACGTGACGTCACGAATTCCTTCTTTTTAGGGGGAAATGCTGTATCTTTTTCTCAATCCAAAGGATATGTCCTAGGGTGCATCACAAACCAAATTCAAATCTGAAATATATATTTATCTCTCGATTCCTTAACCATTAGGTGCCTGAATAATGAAGGAGTAAAAATATATCAACTGCAAATTTTTTTTCTTTCTCATACAATGTTATTGGGTGACATGCACCGATTGAGGAATCGGATTAGTTTAAAGACGATATGAACGCATTTACTAAAAGACGTTTAAGAACGTGTTTATCTTCGACGTGCACCTCCAAAAATCAGATTAGTTTCCATGAACACATTTATCCACTACTTAAACACGTTTAAAGGTGGTGTGGTTGCACTTGGAAAGAGAACGATGAATATAGTGTGACATGCACCGAATCCGTTTAGGCTAAACTAATCTGATCTCACAATGGTTCCCTATGGGAATCAGTTTAACCAAGATAAACGTATTCCCATAGATGCACCGAATCGGCGACGGTGTCCGCGGAAAGACGAAACCTTCTTCGGAATTCTCCATCCATTGAACCATGTAAGAGGATTGAGCCGATCTCTGGTAGTCCTCCTGGCAGTTTGGTTCAGGATCACGTCAAAAAACTGTTATCTCTTCATTAGTTTCCATTTTCAGCCTCGCAAGATGAGAGGTAAGAAAAATGAGGTACACTCCGACAAAACAGCATGCTGATATGCCTCTGAGAATCGTTTAGGGAATCAAACCTGCTATGGCACAAGTTTATCTTTGAAGATCAGTTGGATAGAGAAATAAACTGATTGCATTTGGTGCATGAAACAAATCAGTTTAACGATGAGTTCAACTCATTCTTAAACATATTTGCCTGGATTCAGATCAGCTTAGCTCCTAAACCGATGTGGTGCATGTCACCCATTATATTTAGATGATCTCACCACATAGGTGAGGTTGTCGGAGCAATGTCCCACGTCTTTCAACGGGATCCAGTAAAGATAGATATCCCTGTGGCTATCATCAATCCTATCTACATGGAAGGCCCCCATCGGCACTTCTTGGTTCTTGCCTTGTGCTACACAAGACATGAAAGGTACCCAATGAACAGATGTCCCGCTAAATCGGTGAGGGCAAAAAAGACACAATCAGGGATAGTGTACTTGTCGCCAGGGTTCGGTTGTCAGCCTCAGAAGTAATAGACCAGAGATCAGAGAATTCGGCTCCCGCTACGATGGCTTTGATCTTGACATTGTAGGTGGCATTCGGCACGAGGCCAGTCAATGTATAGTTCCAGGACTTCTTCTGAGATTTTCCCGGGATCGTGTAATTCAGTTCCTGAAAAAATTTTTCATGGAAACTCAATCACATCTGTTTTTGACACTGAAGAAAACTACAGTACTTTAGCAAGAGAATGCCCAGAGTTCCTGTAGACGTTTAACGTTTTCTTGCTTTAGTCAACAAAGACAGAAAAAAGCGTCGCTATTTAAAGCAAGGGATTTCTCCTTCCTCTTCTGACTCGATGTGAACCTTCCCGATCCATACGCTCGTTCCATCTCTTTGCATGCTATTTCCGTTCGTCGATTGATATACTGGATTTGCAGGTTTACAGTTCTCCGGAAATTCGAATATCTAAAACGTGGCAAAGAGACATCCCGATGTACGTTGTACTATCTTGCATTTTAGAGGAAAATGCTGTAAATTTCGTTACTCTCAAGATTCATTTCGCCGGAGGAGAAACCTTGAGTGGAAATGTTGAAAGATGGGAAATGGAGAGGAGGAACCATAATGGGACCGACAGAATATTGGTTTATGGAAAGCATGTGTTGTTTTGGAGTCATGGTCATGTTTTGGTCAAGTGACCCCTATGTTTTCTCACGGTACGTAGTACAGCTACAAAAGTAAATCTTATGATTAAGGGTGGATTTTTGAACAGAGCATTATCCGATAATGCAGCTTTATTTCAGAGAAAATGCATTATAAATCCGGTAAATAAAGCAGCATTATCGGATAGTTCTCTATTCAAAAATCCACCCCTAATCAGGAAAAATGAGAGACTGAATCGAGGCAACAAAGTCGAGCGTTTCGATTGATCACTTCTCACGTTCGTTTCCGATGAAAGCAATAGACTTGTTCATCTACCCCTTTTGTCACTTCCAGAGGACTAGTGGAGTTGACGTACGCGAACAACTTTGAGTTCCTCGGCCAAGGTTCTGAATTCACATAGGATGTTATGGACGATAGAGATGTTGTACTTCTCTAGGCCAGCCGGGAGGTCCCAGGTGAGGTCCAGTGTCTGTTCGTCCACTGTCTTCAACGCCACATTCTTCAATTCCTCGATCCATACTATATTAATGTAAGAAAATGAAATGTTGACAGGAATATGCTCAGTCAAAAATTTTCATCGGTCATAGATGGGGAATTTGGCATATGAAGATGAGCCAACGTGGTTGAGAAGGTTCCGAAAACCGGCGTGAGATGGAGCCAAATTGGTCGCAGAAGGGAGTCACTTCCCGGATTCTACTAGTGAGTCCCCTGTCCCGTTTGACACAGTTCCCTATGGTTTCTCACATAGATATCGGAGGAAGACAATTGAATACCTTAAAACATTTCTCCGAAGATGTAACCTAGGCCTGGAATAAACCAGGAAATTCCGGCCCGGAGGTCCAAGGGAAGATTCTATTAATACTTTCCATGATAACCTACGCGACCTTCCTTCTTTGCCCAAGACACCGAAAAAGCCTATCACGTATAAGACGTGCTTGATCTTCGTGTGGGAGAATGGATGAATGCTTCTTGGGAATTTAAGAGAATGAAATTCAATGATGGCTCTTAGAAGGTAGTCGTTTCCGCACTGCTCACTCTTCAGCAAAAACGACCAAATATATTTGGAAAAAGGAAGCACAAAAACGAAGCCATTACTATAAGAAGCTTAAGAAATAAAAAAACAAAGTAGGCAGGAAGAAATGGCAAGGGAACTCGCGGAAGGAATTTGGGCAAGGCGTCACATGTGGCAGGAGCGACAGGAAATAAGAAATTAAAGAAAAAAGTAAAGACTGGGGAGTGAGAATCATGCGTTCAAGTACGTGGGTGAAGGTGTGTGACAGCCCCAAGGAAGAAGTCAGGAAAGGCGCTCAATCAATCAGTACGCTCGTCTGTCTCCATTTATGGTGCAAAGAATAAAATGCAATTGTCAATTGATAGACTCTGATCCTTATCAGTACTTGCATTGTCTTCCATTTGCTACATTCAACGAGGAACTAGGGGATCGATTAAACGGCTCACGATTATTGATTAATTTTTTTAATCGATGGATAGCCCTAATATTTGCTCAGAATAATGAACAAACCAACCCCTTTCTTGGGGTTGGTTATAAGCTGGAATGGCTCCGTCGACCACTAAAGTTTCGACAAGTAAGATCCATGCACACATGGGCACAAAAAAATCTCCCAGCTAATGAATTGCCTCCTGTTTAATATGTACGGTAAAAAGTTATGGTCTGTTCATAACTCTGATTATTGAAGCTGTGCTTCCTCCGAAGATCAGGAGTAGCAAGGCTTCCAAAGAAAATGGTACTTTCTTGGCACACCTCGTACAACCGAAATCATTGGCCATCCGAGAACTTCATGCTCACTTTAATAAGACGCTTCGTGAACTGATCGACGAGAGAATCGAATCAGTCAAATTCATGGAAAGCGAATTTGAATGAACGAATATGCAGAGGAGTTTAACAAAATTTCCATTTCAATATCTAACTTTTTCCTTCGCAGGAGTGGCCGCAATTTTTGGACATCCCATGAGGTAGGTATATGAAAAGTGATTAAACGTGTTATGCCTTTTGATCGGTCTCTGCTGCAAGAATAAAGATAAATTCCTTGAAAATGCAATACGAATGCCATTTAAGTATCTATAAAGGCATCATACCTTGGGTAGAGGGAAGTGATTCTTAGGTCAAAATGCTTGGTTCCTTGGAAAATATTTCAGTTTTTAGTCATTTCGCTTTTCACTTCTATTTAAATAGGATTTAATAGGAATTGCATAGGGACCAGACTCACTGTTCCGGTAGTAATCAATGAGATAAGTGAAAGTGCGATAGTCGAGTGGATTCTGGCCTTCAACAGTCATCTTCACTTCTGTCTCGTCGGGAAGATGAGGAATGAATCCTGCCTCCATCTCGCATTCCAATACACCATTGTTCGCCTGCAGGCAATCTATTCTCTTCGACCTTTCAGCACATCAAATTCGTCTAGATCATAGATTTCAGGAAAATATAATGGGGGAATCAATTATGAGGAATGCCGATACCCGGTCTGGATGTAGAAAAAATAATCAGTCCTGATGGAATTTTCTGGCTTAGACCATTTGCAATGAAGTGGTTCCAGCAGCTTCCACCAACAACGCCAAGATTTCAGTTCCAACGGTGGATCTGTCAATCATCATATGACCTTAGTTGCTGCCCAAGCATAAGAAACAGTCAAAAATGAAATGTACTCACAGCCGATTTCTAAGGTTACAGTGTCAAACAAGGCAACGTTCTCATCGTTGGAAAAGTTCCCGCATACGTACCGACCGGAATCTCCCGCGGTCGCATTAGCAATGATTAAAGATACTGTCGTGTCATTCGACCAGAAGTTTGGTTTTACGACGTCATTAGAGGGTGTCTCGAATCTGAGGTCAGACGTACAGAGTCCTTCAGATAACCCAGCTTCCGTCAAAGTGCAGAAGAGCTTGATGTTTTCCCCGCTTTCGAAAATGTATTGTCCGTAGTTGCCAGAAATTCTTCCTTCCTGCTGCATCCCTGCCAATCATTTCGAAACACTTATATTTAGTTTTATTTCAAATATGTGCTAGCAAAATTGTAGAGTGCCTGCAGGAAACGTCACGAATGAATTTTATTTTCATCGTTCACTCAGTCATGATGTTCCTGACATAAGTTGGAAACGCTCTGCTATGTTGTATGACAATGACTCACGAGCCAGTACTCCGGGGTTCCAGGATCGACGATGTTGCGTTTGAGTCACGGCGAGGGCGAAGAAATCCATGGCGATGAAGAGCGCGAATGACCGGCACTGCATTTTTCCCGGTTACAATCGGATTTGCGAGGCCTGTCGTCGGAACGATTCAGATTTCTGCATTCAATTCGCATCGAATTTCAGGTCATTTAATGTGAACATGAAGCTGGCTTTTCTCCGATATATAAATGAGAGCCACCTGAAAAGCCATCTATCTGACAGAATGAGCTCACGTAGAGAGGTGAATCTGTTACTGCTTTTCTATTATATACCCAAGTAACACAGCATGTTGATGAAACGTTTCTGAAATGTTGCCTATGTTGCTCTATGTTGCAAGTTGCTGTACAACATTGAGAAAACATTGCTTCAATGCTTTCACTTGGAATGTTGCTGCGACACTTCTACGAATGTCATTGCAGCATTTGCTATCAACATTGAGAGAATGTTGACACTCTTGACATCGACAACGTAGCAACAACATTCTGATACAACATGGACTTAGAAGTTTTAGAGAATCGTAAAGTCGTCCTCCTTGCCACGAGATGGAGACGTAAGTCTTGCTTTTCTCACAGTGCACAAAAGTGCCCTTCTTCCTTTCCCTGGAATCGTCCCGCACGGGAATGTTTAGTACCTTGCCAAATGTCTCACATTGTTTCATTATAGGAGTCAATGAACACGGACACATCATCATTTGTTATCTTCATTTTCCAGACAGATTAATGGGGTCAAGATAAAAAAGCTCATATTCCCAAAAAGAACCCTTTCCAAGAACTCGTCGAGTTCATCCTACAGGACAATAAAAACGATGGTAGAGAGTCTGCGATCTCAATACTTCATATCCTCATTCTGGGTACTAGCTGAGGAAACGAAGGATTGATCTCGTGGACACTCCATAGAACATTGCGGTCGGACCTTTTCCTGTATTGTGCAATTTAGCACATCCAGGGGAAGATCACCTCCAAAAATGTACTGTATCCTGCCTGTACATGATACAGATACTGTATTATGCATGGGAAGAGGGTAAAACCAGTACAGGCTTCGTCCTGTTGATGAGAATGTCTGAGTAGAGAGGTAAAGTATATGGTACGAAAGGATGAAATAAATAATTCAATATTGGTCGAATATCGGTCCAGTTCAGGACCAGTGAAGCCTACGCTTTTCCGTAATGCCAATATAGGCCCAGATTAGGTGCCCGTGAAGCAACGTTTTTAATCAACATTGCAGCAACATAAATCCTGAAACGTATCTGCAACGTATATGTAATGAATAAGTAGCGATTTGGAAAGTAAATGCAATGTTCCTTCGCAACATTTGAGCAACGTTGACGTTTTGGACATTTACACATAGATGTAACATTGTTCATCAACATTTCCTAAACGTTGCTGGAATATCTTGTGTTATTTGGGATAATGTCCTCGAGTACGAGGAGCCACCCGGATCAACATATTTTTAATAAGTTTTAGGGGAAAATTGGAAGTAATTCTGGAATTTTTTCGCGAGGATATGTATGGGCTTATCGGAGCTCGCAAAATAATCAAAATCCCACTTATTATAGTAATGCATTCACGAGCATCTTCAGATCGAGACAGCAATGCTTTCGAGGGAAGGAACGATGGAGAAAAAGTTCCTACTTATACTTTCCCACCAGAGCCTGCAGTCAGCTGCTGATTTGTGATATGATGACATGGCGCCATGGGATTGACGAAACGAGGGGCCTACTGAAAGTCGATCACTTCCTATCACATCCCGAAAAAATTCGCGCAATACCGCTATATAGGTGCGCTAACTTGTCAAAATACATTTTCTCTGGAGCTGATTGCATTCGGGCAATCGGATATTGAAGAAAGCGTAAAACAGATGGAAATACATTAAAAATATATAAATTAGCAATTATTTTTTAATGTGCGTTGACACAACTCAGGTAGTGTAACCCTGACGGGCAATGCGCTATGAAACTGGCGGCCTGAGACAATCTGTGGCACGTGCCACCCGCTACACCCAGCTCGTCGAGTCGGCTTATCGCTGAATCGCTTGAATTTCAGGCGAGCACAAGATTAGAACTGTCCCCCCTCTTCCCCTCAGCCTCCGCCGAGTTGTCTGTTTGAACTCCAAAGTATCATATTTTGCGTATCGGTAGCGATTAACAACCGGTTGGCCCCTTTTCGTCTTGTATGTCGTCATGATTTCTGCTTCTCCCCTAATATCTCTTGAACTTTATCTCCTGATAAGAGACGCCCACGCTGCTCCTGTTCAACTGAGTGCGGCGAGGGCAGAGAAAGATATTATCGAAACTTCCGTAATTCCAGGCAATAACCAGGGGGGCCTGATTTTCAATAATAGACGGTGGAAAGATGGAGCATGTATTTTGGTCTAATGAGTCAATTTTCGTTGGAATATTAGTTTTCCTCTCGTTTTCTCCATCTACATGGTTGTAGATAGAGAATAATTGAGTTTTATTTATTCATACCAGATGGAGACAGATTCCTTCTTTGCAGGACTCCTCTTTGTGACCTCTCCCCAGGCTATCCCCATGGTCGACAGAAGTTTTTAAATCACGTAAATCTCCAGTACATTTAATTATCATTAGATTATAATATAATTACGTAGGTGCGAGACGATTCTGAAATCATTTAGTGACCCCCCCAATTTCGAGTTTCCAGCCTCCCTCTATTGATTTTTCGACTAGCCTTGACTGAATGATGAGATGGCAGGTCCGAAGAAATAAAATAAACGGAGATCCCATGCTCTCCCATCCCACGAACCGATTCCTTTCACCAGAGAGTTTTCCAAGCCATTATCCAATGAGAAAGAGGAAAGGTGTGGTCGCGAATGGAAGAGAGGCAGACTGACCCTTGTCTGTCTTTCATCGGATTGAGTGGGGTAGAAGGAAGGAAGGAAAAGGAAAACGCACTTACCGTCGACAGATAGGAGAAGGAAGGAAGAACAGAAATGATATATCCAATGTTGAATACACTTTCTGAGACACCTGATAATGAACGCTCTCTTATCCTACCACTTCAGCGTCGGAACAGGTAGTGACTCTGAGGGTAGAGCGTCAGAGGATAACGCACTGGAGCAATGTTATGTCTGATCTTACAGGAAGTGCTTGGTTTTCTTCATTTCCCACATTTATTATTATTATTATCAAAACAGGGTAGTGATTGAATTGAAGGTGTAGGTCGACATATGCAGAAAAACGGTCTGACCATAGCAGGACCCTGATACCGTTTTACCTCTACAGTCCAAGGAGAAGAGGCAAAGGCTGCATTCGGCTTCAAGGGTTAAAGCTGTCAACCTGCAGTTTCAAGATGTGATATGTGAGGCCATTGCATTGGTCAGAAGGGGTCTGACGTCAGACTGGGAACCATGGAGTATGTTCTAAGTTCAAAATATTTCATTGATAATTTTTATGGTGACTGTGCTGAGTGATATCGAGACACAGTTTGAAGGATCTTCACTCTCACCCTTTTAAGTGTCATGTTCTTTTCTTTACCCAAGGTCGACTCCTTTCACTCGTATAAGCTTTCATTGCTTTTACAATAGACCTGCAAGAGAGCCTACCTAGCAAGCTCTCTTGCACGCTTTATTTAATTCGCGGAAAACGCTTCTTTCTCTTATGCAAGCCTGGTGACCTCTATTGGAATATATAGCTCGTATTTTATATCTGCCTATTTTCTTGCCATTGCTAGTCATGAGTTCGCCTTTTCCTTCATGTCATATGAAAGTGAAGTGTAAACTAATTCCGTTTGATCCCTTTTCACTTAATATCGATCGCGTGGACCCTGGGTCGTTCTGAACCCTTGCTAACCGTACGTACTACCTTACTTACATTATCTGCCATTCCCATAGGCACTACAGGAAAATGGCAGATATTGCGATCGGTCTGTCACTTTTTCATTCCGTCGGTCCGCAGTATCCATAGCAACCGGACAACACAACCCACTTTGAATGTGCAACTTTCCGCCGGTCAGGTGTGCTACCATTACACCACCGAACCCAGGACATTCCGTCGTGCCTCTCAACACTGCCTTCATCACAGATCCCTCAACGTGGCACACGTGTCTCGTTGAGTCCGCTGTTCGGCCATGGAGGAGTTGTTGATGTGCGCACGCTAGGTGGAGAGTTGACAGTGACATCTTAATAGCGACCCTGTCAATGAATGGGGTTCGAGCGGAGTGGAAGCCTCTAGTCAGGGCCGCCCAGAGGTTTCCAGGGGCCCGGGGCAAAACTAAACCGGAGACTCCTCGGGGGCCCCCTTGAAGCCGTTCGGGGGGGGGGGGGGGGGGGGGGGGGGGGGGGGTGATTGGAGCAATCTGCCCCGGGCCCCTCATATCAAGGGGTCCCAAGGAGGGCCTCCAAACGGCTTCAAGGGGGCCCCCGAGGAGTCTCCGGTTTAGTTTTGCCCCGGGCCCCTGGAAACCTCTGGGCGGCCCTGACTAGAGGCTTCCACTCCGCTCGAACCCCATTCATTGACAGGGTCGCTATTTAGATGTCACTGTCAGCTCTCCACCTAGCGTGCGCACATCAACAACTCCTCCATGGCCGAACAGCGGACTCAACGAGACACGTGTGCCACGTTGAGGGATCCATAGAGAGTGTATAATGGAGGGGCCTCCCCTAGGGCGCGAGGCGCTGCACCCTTCCAGGCGCGACCGCCATCTTACTGAAGTCGCACGAGCAAGGTGTTCGTAGCAGACACATGGAGAGGAGTAGGGCAAAAGAGGCAACTTTCCCCGAGCTATATGCCTGGGGGTCTCCACGCCGGGACCCAACCAATCACGCTATTCGCCAAGATGGCGAAAGCACAACACGAAAGTCTCGAGGAAGGAAAGGCCTCTCCAGAGACATCTGTAGGTCTATACACTCTGTGAGGGATCCCTTTGGGTCGAATCCCCGAACGAGTCGATTTCCGATTCTGCTGCCAGGAAGCACGCCTCATGGAAGTGTTGTTGATAACAAGCTACCAGATGTCTCTGAAATATTTCAACCCCCCCCCTACCCCTTGGAGTGTCGCCTCCAGTTACGCTCTCTACTCTATGCTAAAACATCCACTTCCCTTTCAGCCCTCGCGGATGACTGATCCATAGAATACAATGGGGGAGAGTGGCTGCTCCCAGCCGCGTAGACAGGGTTGCTAGGCGTACGCTTAACACATTCACGCCCAGCGACTCCAGAACACTATGGGTTTAAAAACGTAATATTACGGTTCCTGGGGTCAATGGGTTAAAATGGCATCCTACATGGCCATTACATCTGGCATCCTACACTTCATATCGTTCTCCCGTCTCCACGCGACGCGAGACCATGTCTGGTTGTTTGGGCCTTTTCATATTGGCCTATGCCATACCAATGGCAGCTATGATTTATATCGAGGTTGGATTGTTAGAATACGGCGAAGTAGTTGAGGTGTGCAAGGGCCAGTGGAATAGCAGATCTGTATCTGGGTTGGTATTCTCTAGTTACATTTAGTGCCCAACCCTCAGTATATCCAGATATAGGCCTACAGTATATCCAATGTTTTGGGATGACAATTATTCGTAAATAACCTGAAATGTTATGATAATTGCCGCAAGAAGTCATGATTCACAAAGTCTCTTCCTGCTGAGGGGCCTGCAAGCTTCAGTTGTCTTTGCTCAGACGATGTTCAAGAACATGCAGTGATGTTCGGAGATGGGATACCATCATTCCAAGAACATTCAAGAACTGGAGAATTTCCTTTCATAGTTGTTCTTGTTATTGACTTCATTTTATTGCCAAAGAATGAAAGCGTATTTTCTTCTCTGTGGTCATCCCAAAAGCGGAATTATCACCAACGATCCAGCTACCGTGCGGGGCAATAGGCTTGACATCTAGCAGATCTTCTAGAAATCTTGTTTTCCCCGTTCTCCACAATAGACAATAGGGGGGGTACGAATTCGATTCAGAAACAGTATAGGCCTAAACCTAATGTTAGTGAGGCCCGTAGAGAATGGGGGGGGGTTGAGCTTGAGGAAAGGGAATGCCATAGAAAAATTGGTTTTCGCATTACTTCATTTACAACTATGTTGCAGATCCTAGACCATGGATAATTAGTACTTACGGCGTAGAACAGATGTCGAATGCCTTCTTATCTGCCTTTTTTTTCTCTTCTGTACCTTCCAGAAAGTTACCGCGTAATTCGGTTAGAAGAAAGGAAGCGTGAAACATGCCTTAACCTTCTTAACTTAACCTTCCCTCTTTCTATCAAGCTGCTGCCAGACTTCACGACAAGATGGGAAAGTCTTCCATCCCATGATTTTCAATATGGACCAGAAGAAGTCAATAGAGTATGGCATATAGATTTTCTTTTAGCGCATAGGACGCAGTCAGACGTAGACAAGTAGCAGATGCTTAGTCCTGTCAGTTCTCCTTTGAATCTCGCATCATGATTTTTCCACGATTTTTTTTTATCTGGGGGCACGCATATGGGTTTATCTGGAAGAGCCTCGCTTCAAGAGACTCTCAGATATTATACACGTGGACTTCTCTCACTTCGTGAGACCCTTCCGGATAAACCCTCGAATTTCGTTCGTGTACTACTCCGCAACATCCGTTCGTTATGTGCATTCCTACAAAAGTACTTAGTCATCTTCCATGTACATAGATACTGGTTTCCCTGAACATGCAGTTCTGTGCAGAAATAATCCTCTCCCTTCCCTCTTCGCGGCTTTGTTTCTCTTACTACAGTCGGCACATGCGGTCCTCATCGATCTAAAGTGTCAGGCATCAGTCATGGATAGAGGCAATGCCTTTCCATCGATGGAGCCGTGCAACAAGTCTCTCGAGTGTCACTACATTAGGTGTGGGAGAAAACGAAGTAGTTCCAACATCCGCGTTTCTTCTTATAAGTCAGAGCTGCACTACATACAGCCCGCCGTGACTGGTGGCGTTGTAAGTGCTACTACGGCTCTTGCTCTGTTGGCCACAGCTGTGGTCAGCCAGACTGTATGTGAATAAAAATACTAAGTGGCCCTCACAGACTTTTGAGTTGTTCACCTCTGTCTTAAGTGAATACTACCTCATGAATATTGGAAGTTTTTACGTTACGTAGAGTCATATCCACAGTGCTATTTTATTCGATTGGTGTTATTTCCTGATGGTGGGAGGGGTCTGTTTCATCGGTGTTAGGCAAGACATTGGAATGGTTTCGAGCAATATTTCCTCAAAGAGAAGTGGAACTCTACGTAATAGAGTTTGTACCTGGCCGTGGGCTTGTGAATCCATTGGGAAGAGCCGTGAATCCCACCGTGGAGATACATTCTTCAGAATTTTGGGAAATTCCTGGCTGAGGATTCATGGAGAGACGACCATTTGGAAACAACCAGCCGAATTATCCACTCACAGGTTGAAGTTTCTCTTATTGCATGGGGCTCGATCCTTGCAGATGAAAAATTCTTATCTGGGATTGAGTATATCTAATGTGATACTGACACTGATTCCGCCTCTCCACGCCATAAATATGGTACCAGGTATAACTAGATACAAAAAAGTCTCAGTTTTACTCGTGCAAGTAAGGCATGTAGGGTCTTGCAATCAGAAAATAAAGGTAGACACGTATTCTCATTCATCTATATTAAACATTTTTATAATAAAGATGGCAACGAAGCTTCTTCTTCCAGATTAGTTTTCTCCCAGAGCAAAAAAACAAGACATTCATACAATAAATATTTCATCACACTCAGTGAAGCATCAAAGAGAAGTTTGAACGAGAATATAAGGGGATATGAGGATTGAACTCTCCGTGGATGTTGCCTTAGGAGCTGCATTGTGTCGTGCCTCGGTTATACTAGAATAATTATTTCAGTCGCAGTTATTACGTTCAGCTGTAGCACATTCGAAGCCATTTTTATTTTTCCAGGTCCTCGCTGAGTAGGCCTCCCTTTCGAATATGCGGCTGATTTTCAGAGATTCCTAATCGTGTTCCTGGTTTGTTTCCTGGGGAATTTTCCCCAATCCTATGTTTAAGCTGAGACGATTGGTTTTTTCGTCCTGGGCGGACAACACACTGGCATTAACGTAACCGGGGCTCAGCTTTTCTTTCTCTGTCGCCGCCTTGTCGAGGTCAATACTGAGGTAACGATTTCGTCCTTGACATGGTATGGGGCACAAATGTCCTTCGCAGGCGACCCAATATTCTGGATTTCCCGAGAGCCATCGCATTTCCTTGTATTCTTGACTCGGGCATGATGTTTTGGTTGTGGGACTGCCCGGAGTATATTCCTGCAAGGTTATATGCAAAATTTTCACGTGATCATTTTATCAGTAGCAAGAGAATGTTTGCCCTAATACTTGGTACATTGAAAATATTACCTTTTCCTGTATTCCAGCTTTGTGGTATGTTGATGGTATATCTGAGACGGATCCAGGTTTCGAGCTCCAAATAAGAGACTGCACAACATCTTTTTCATTGTCTGCCATGATGTTTGACTCTGTTCCCCATCTTCTTTGTGGTTGCCTCAAGCAAATTGATGATCCTTCTCTCCCCAAGTCTGACAGCGAATTTATCTGGTCGAGAAGGAAATCGAGTTGGCTTTTTATGCAAATCGGGCTCACAATTGGCATCGGTAATGCACGTCACGCTTTCCGAACGTACCCTGCTTGAGGCTGGCAATATGGGCTTAGCCGTCTCTTCATCTTCCTCGTGCATCTGCTTAACCACCTGAAGGGCCTGGAAATTAATGCGGAAATTAATTTTCATTCGAACCTGGCTGGAGTTATAGCAAGTTCAGGTGCAGCCTCCTACAGGGTGTATCATTAAAAAATGTTAATCCGAGTCCATGCATTATGAGAAAAGTATTTGATCAACAAGAATACCTTAGTAATAAGGTTCATGAAATTACAGACCGAAAAAATGTTTAAAATCATTTCATAGTACGGTCAGATGCAGCTGATGCAAACAGGGTCTCAGCCTCTTAGCTCTAGGAAACCTGCCATTTTTCTTTCCCTGTTGCCTTTCCCCCTTTTTTTCTCTACCGCGCCTTAATCTCCTGGAATGCCTAACCAATTAATGGTGCATACAGGGGCAGTTTCTTACTGTTTACCAATTAATGGTGCATACAAATAAGAGGAGCGAGGATCAAGAAAATAACTTTCTCCTTGTCAGATTCCCGAATGGGGCAGTTCAACTCTGAGGCACTGTTCGCTTGCATTTCATGGATTTTTCTTCTTGTTTTGGCAATTTTTTTTTCTAATACGGAAGGGCACGAGCCCCACCTAGCCCACGCACATACCAATTTTTGATATTAACGTTCTCTTATCAATAAAAGGACTAATGTTATGCATATGGTCTCGTAAGAATTTGCACTCTTAATAATGTGGATAATATTTATTTTTATCCTGACCACCATGGCAGTACCATTCTATACCATAGCTGGAAATGTGAGAAATACATGGGAAGGACTAGAACAAGTGGAAGTGGAGTTGGTAAATTGTAATCAATTTGGATTGACCTTGTGCATTTCTTATTCTCTGTTTCTTTTCGGTTGCAGTAGAGTGTAGAACGGAATTTTGTGCAATGACACCATTGAATCGTTCGGAAAAGGAAGAACACAATAACGTTCGAAATGATTGCTGAACTGGAATCTGCTGAAGGGTATCTCCTGGATCAAAGGTGAACCTGAAGAATACCGACTAGAATAATCCAAAACTGGAATAGCACCAAATAAGAGCGAAAATATGGAAATTTCCACAGATATGACGAAATATCGAAGGTGAAATTTGAAGAACATGAAACTAATATGTCGCCATTTGGAAAAGTACCTATCGAAACAGCACTAAATAAAATTGTGTTGATTTACAACTATTCTGTAAATCCTAGACAATAGGTAATACTGCACACTTACTGCACACAATTGATGTTCACTCCCAGATTTATTACTTTCATCTGTGGCATTTTCAAGCCTATTTTTACTTTTCTGGGTCCTCGCTGGGGAGGCCTCCCCTTCAAAAATGCGACTGATTTGCAGAGATTCCTCATCGTGTTCCTGGTTTGTTTCTGGGGGAATCATCCCTAGTCCTTTGTTCAAGATGAAACAATTGTTTTTCTCATCTTGGGCGGACAACACACTAGCTTTAACATAACCAGGGTTCAGCATTTCCTTCTCTGTCACCGTCTTGACGATCCCGAGAGGTTTCATGAGTTTCTCATAATCCACGAGGTACTTCTCAAAATCATCATCCAAGTTCCTACTATCTTCATCGCATTCTCCGTCAGCCGATTCTTCTTCATCCTCGTGGTCAATGCTGACGTAAAGACATCTCCCTTGACTGGTTGCGGGGCACAATTGCCCTTCGTGGACGTTCCAATATTTTGGCCTTTCCGAGAGCCATCGCATTTCCTCGTATTCCTGAACCGGGCTTGATGTCTTGATTGTGGGACTGCCAGGCGTATATTCCTGCAAGGTTATATTCATTATTTTCAAATGATCATTTTATCAGTAGCAAGAGAATGTTTGCCTTAATTCTCGGTACATTGAAAATATCACCTCTTCCTGTATTCCAGCTCTGAGGTATGTTGATGGTATATCTGAGATGGTTCCAGGTTTTGATCTCCGAAGAAGAGGTTGCAACAATTCTTTTTCATTGTCTTCGATGATGTTTGATTCCGTGCTCCATCCTCTTTGTGGTTGCCTCAAAAAAATACCCTCTCTCCCCAAGTTTGACAGCAAGTTTGTCTGGGCGTGAAGGAAATTGAGTTGACTTTTCTGTAAATCGGACTCGCAATTAGTATCGGTAATGCATGCTTGCGCTTTCTGAACATACCTTGCTTGAGGTTGGCAATATGAGCGTTGCAGTCTCTACATTTTCCTCGCACTTTTGTTGAATAACTTGAAGAATCTTTAAATGAATACGGAAATGAATTGAAATGAATTTTTATCCGAACCCGGCTGGAGCTATAGCTAATCTAGGTACAGCCTCCTATCGGGTGTTTCTTAAAAAATGACTACCAGAGTCCATGTATTATGATGAAAGTATTTGATCAATGGTACTGCCTTAATAATAAAGTTCAAGGAACTTCAGACCAAAAAAAGGTCAACATCATTGTATAATTTCCTCACTCGTGAGCGAGTCAACACGTGCTCAATGTCTTCATCGCCCAGATGCAACCTCACTGTATCAAGTTATGCAGTTAGTTTTCCTGATACATTTTTACTAAACACCCTTTACATTCGTATTGCATTTGCTTGCAACAGGAGTGACTCACATTAATGCCATGGTTTCCCCGGTCAGATTTGTATGGAATACCTTGATTTGGTGGTTCGCCAGGCTCCTGGAACAAATAAATAAGCTTTTAAATTCATTGTAGGAATAGAAGCGTGCTTGAATTGTAGGGCAGGTCGTACCTTCTGAGTTATGTCAAGAAAATCCTGCGGCAGTATTATGTCGACATCCCCAATTTTGCGAAACTGCTTCCATAACCTGGAAAGTTCTGTATGCCATAACGCTGCTGGAATTTGGAAGCAAACTTAAAATATAAGGGAAAATTAGTTTAAGTACAACCTCTTCCCACACAGCGCAGCTGATGCAAATAGTGCCACCATGATCAGGACGGTGATCGTCAGTATTGACGCAGGGACATAACCTGCAAGGAAAAATAGAGTAAAGATTTCAATTTTAGTGAAGGATTGCATGTTCGTTGACAGGTGCGACATTGAAGGAATCGCTTGTACATCAGTGATTATGATGGTTGGAAAGAACATTAGAGGGTTACTTAAGATAAATTCCCTCTGTAATTACAGAGGGAAGTCCAAATTATTTTCCACACGCACCGGAAGCTATAATATGAGGCAGATCTGAAAAATGTCGACAAATATTTTTAAATTCCACTTGAAAGTATCGTACTCTGTAAAAATTATACTGCGATGTGGTACGACATTATTCACAGCATAACATGAATATGAAATGTGTTTTTAAAAAAAATAGGTCTAATCGTTTTCTAAGGGAAATAGATAGTCTTGTGCATTTGTACAACCAATTACGATAAGTAATTGGTGGCTACAACGCTCTTGGCATTGGAAGAAAACAAATATTTTGGAGGATTAAGTTTTCGTCAGTACCCTCGTCAGAGCCTTACAATCCCCCGGTGACGATTTACAGGTGGATTATTCAACTCAGAATTCAATTTAAATTCGACTTCTGGTTGAATTATTGCGAGAAGAGCGAGCAGCTAAGGACGTAGATCTCTACGGCAAGCGGGGGTCGAGATATGGGGGTTGAGTATTGCTACTGGGGCTAAAAATGTTCTCCACCCTTCCTTTGCCTAACTTCCTTGCTATTTCTCCTTAAAGAGGAGGTTCATACGGAAATGCCAATAAAGGTATGCTAAAGTATTTAATTAAT
Source organism: Darwinula stevensoni (assembly GCA_905338385.1). Taxonomy (NCBI): domain Eukaryota; kingdom Metazoa; phylum Arthropoda; class Ostracoda; order Podocopida; family Darwinulidae; genus Darwinula; species Darwinula stevensoni. The sequence goes on along the minus strand of CAJPEV010002859.1, from coordinate 19,820 downwards.
TTACATAATTTATGGACGCGCCAAATAAATTCAAATTTCACGCCTGTCACCTTCATGCGGTTAGTGCTCTCAGGCGAAGGTTTTTTTAAAATACTGAAAGATGTGATCATCACGAAATGTCAAGTCCGTACTGCACGGGGGACACAGGCACAGTTTCCGGTCCAGGCGACACATAAGTTCATCTGACACATAAGTTCGTCTTCTCATCTGAGTGAAACCGAGCGTCGTCACGTAAAAATATGATGGCAACTGATGCTTCATGAACGTTGAGCAGTACGATCTCGCGTTTGCAGTAATTTTTTCCTGCAGGAAATTCACAGGCAAGATATGATCGGAATCCCAAAGTACGCCTGTCACGCAATTTACCTCGGGAATTGAAGTTTCTGAATTTTTGTGGACCTCTGCGACGAACTGTATCGGAGCTCCGTAGTTTGCAACGTAGTCTTTGAGGCATTGTAGTGGAACTAGGTTAAATCTCTTGTGGATAGTGACGTCAAAAAAACTGCCACACCTTACCAAGCGTATATTATATTTTCTTTAACTTTCTCAGACCCTTGAGTCTGAGAAAGTTAAAGCCATTGAAATCGGCACATATATATGCCACTTATGTTTGATGAAAAATATAACAACATGATATCCTAATTGGGTTGGGTCACCTATCGTCCGTTTAAAAAGGAAGCATCAAGCGAAGTCCAACATAGGCTTGCAGTAAACTTTCTGTCGTGTATGATTCTTTCCGGGTGAATAAAAGCATATTTGAACACTTTAAAGGCATGCCTGTAATACTCTTATTTCCTTTTGAGCATAAACGATCTTAATCAATAAAAGCCAATTAGGATACATGTCAGACTATATTTATAATATACTGAGAGCAAAAGTAGTTAGTTGAATAGGCAAACTGAAGTCAATTTCAGTCATGTTAGTTCCCAGTTTTTTTCATATGAAGAAGATGAGTTTTGAGTCCATAAGCTTCAGATTTTATACCTGTATCACTCGAAGAGGTTCCATAGCAAAATATCACTTTTCTCAGGGATCCATTTTGAAATGATTCGATGAGTGCCAGTCACCACTTTTTAGTGCTATTACAGGAATACAAGCAGGGGAGTTTGCAGATAAAATGGATTGGATGCGGAGGAATGGCATTTATTAGGTTTTGATCTGAGCTGAATCTGCTGTTAATATTTACCCACTTCAGTTTTATCTCATTTTATTTTTCCATCTTATGGTTGCATAGTGAAAAATGATTCACCTAATTCTCGCTCGACCTTGGCCCTCTCCCAGCACAGTCCACTGTGTCCGGATTCTCCATTGGCCGACACAGCAAATTTGAGAGGTTCGACTGACTTCCACTCGAAAGTGGTTTTGTCCTTGGAAACGACCTCCCAGTCGATGCCCGTATCACAGACGGGCCAGGGAGTCGGGGAACGGCACCAAAACACGGTGAAATTCTCTATTTTCCGTTCTTCGGATGCCTTCCATTCCAGCAAGTATCTCCCGTCATTCGTTGGGCTGTCTCTATGGATCGTAGGGCAAGGAATTCCTATTTCCGAGGGGATATTAATATGCTCAGTTCACAGTTACCTAATGAAAATCATGATGACTCTTCCAAGAATAGAAGCCGAAGGACTCTCACGGTTCGTTTCCTCATAAACTTCAATGATGGACAGTAGAGGAGATTTTCCCATTTCGTTACTGGAAACGATGGAGAAATTATAGGCAGACTCCGTGCTTAGGTTCCCGAAGACGGCAGACGCGTACTTCACCATATTTGGCTGGACCACTTCGTTTGTTTGGATTTCCCGACCCTCTACCTGCAGGACACGAACAAAAGTATTCATTCATTCCAACCTCTCCTCCGTGTAATGGAAAGGTTTATTTTGGAAGAGGGTAAAATGTACTGTTCTCTCTCAATCCGGAGAACATGTGCTAGGGTGGTTCACAAATCAAGTTGAAATCAACAAACGGAGGGTTTTCCCCCCTTTTGTCTCCTCGACAAGCCAGCCCAAAACGGCCATCTCCTCTTTCGGAAGATGCTTCTGAGGCTAAAATATCCACTTTCGTACACCATATTGGATGCGGTCTCACCAGATAGCTGAAGTTGTCGGAATAATGCTCCCAGTCTTTCAGAGGGATCCAGTAAAGGTAAATATTCCTGAAGCCATCATCAATCCGATCTACATGGAAGCTCCCCAATGGCATTTCTGGACTCCTGTCTGGTGCTGCACGATCAACATGAAAAGTGAACTATGGGACTAAATTTCGCTAAATATAGCGAAAGATAGAGAGATGGAAAAGGTAACGACGCGATCTGGAATCGTGTACCTTTCGGCAGAGTTTTGCTGCTGGCTGTCGAATTATTAGACCAGAGATCCGGGAATTCCGCATCTGCTACGATTGCCTTGATCGTGACATCATACATAGTGTTCGGCGTTTGGTCTGTGAATGTGTAGTTCCAGGACTTCCGATTCGAAGCTCCAGGGATGGTGTAATTTACCTGGATAACAATGAAAAACTTGAGAAGATCATAGCGCGGCTCTCCCTCATGCGTCCGACGGCGTGCGGGGGGAGGATTTTCAAGGATTTTATTTGAAATTCTGAGAGAGGGATCTGCCGAGTGACTTCCATTATTGCTGAATCATTTTTTCAATTTTACCCTGAAATGATCACACTCTTGTCTTGGCAATGACAGTCATCATTAAAACTTGTATAATGTCGTCTGTTTTTATCGTTTCATCGTCATTTCTTCAATGAATTCATGTGTAAAGAATTAAATTCCTTTGTGAAGATTTGATTCGTGGGCTAAAGAGGTTTTTCTTCCTGTTAGATTCCAGGGAAATATGCTGCACTGCATGATGAGATTTCTTACTACAGGAATGTGGTATAGGATCATAGGAGAGACAAAGACTGGAAATTGATTTAGGGGCTTCCAAAGTGCCATCCTCATCCTTCAAATTTGAAATGCACGGCAAGCACACAGTTCCAAACTAATCCCCAATCCCAATTCGCGCATTCCTTCGATCCCTGAACAGAGTGCTCGTTCGTTGCCCCCGTCCTTGGCGTCGCCGCATGTTTCTTCCGGAAGTTCAACTCGTTAATTCAAGCCCAGGATAGCGTAGATTACGTTGTGCTCTGCACTAGACCATATCAAGACCTTGGATGTGAAACCACTTGATTCACCTGCTCCTTGTAGTATTGTGTACGTGCACTGTGGAAGAATCTCACGTTAATATCCAACACCCCGATATTCTTTCTTTCCCGTGAGAAAGTCAGAGCAATATCGAAAGATGGGAAAAGAAGAGGTGGAAACACAAAATCATCCATGGAATTTAGTTTACGGAAAGGACATGTTTCATGGGAAACTTCAATATGTTTGCCAATGGGCCCATATATTCGTATATTTTGTATGAAAAGATACCCCATCAGACGAAAGTATACATTTCCCAAAAGTTAGTTTGAATTTGTATATTATTCAATTATTTTTTCTGTTTCAGATAATGTTGTGTATTGAGAGAGTGGAAGTGATTTTGCCTTGTATTGATAATATAATATCTGCAGAAAAAAATAGGAGCATGTTCTATGAATTCCAACTGACAGTGAATTTTTTTTCGTTTCCTTAATACAGTATATTTCGAGTATGACAACTGACTTTTGGGACACCCTGTATATATATGAATGCGTGTCATGAGTCATGACAGGCTGGAGTGACGTGAGCAAGGAGGAGCGTACTTATTCGTCCTTTCCCACGTTCTATATTTCGATGGAAGGAATGGATCGGTTCGTCCCCTGCTCACATCACTACAGGACCAGAGATTTGGTCAAGTTGACGTACATTAGAGGAATTGAGCTCTTCTGCCGATTGTTGAGGTACCAATTGGATGTTATGGAGAACAGGGACGTTGAAGCGATGTAAACCAGCCGGGAGATCCCAGGTGACGTTCAGCGTCTCCGCGTCCACTGTCTTCACGGCAACATTCTCCAATGCCTCGATCTTAACTACATTTGTGGAATCGAATGAACATTAGGCTGTAACAGGATGATGATCATATGAACTTAGTCACAATCCATTTTTACCACCATTAACTCATGTTGCAGTCGCTGAATAGCCTGCTTTTTTCACCTTGTCGGTGATATTAACGAAAATTACAATAATACAATAATTCCAATAATCCAGCAACGACCATATGAATGAGTAATTTCCTCTTTTGCGTAATATCGACCGAACTTCTGATTGATCTAAAGAAAAAGTCACACAAAAGTGAGAACGGAAGCTTCGCCTTTCCCTGGAATCAGGAAACGGAAGGCCTTCCTAAGAAATCTGCAAATTTATTTTCATACTCCGTAAAACTAAAAGAATGAATCAAAGAAGGATTTCAGTCTTACTTGAGCAAGATGCAGCGTGAACTAAACAAGCTCGAATCGGGTGCATATTCATGAAATGGAGCTCTTCGGCTCAGGAGCGGGGAAGAAAAAGGTCCAAATGCACAAACTATATAAATGGGGACCTTTAAGCCAAATAACTCTTTCTCTCCCATAGGAGCCCATGCATTCTTAAAGGACCGTTAACTGAAGGAGGTTTCAGCATTCGGGGCCGTATACTTCAAGGCAGCCATTGGTAGGTTGGCATGACAAGAAAAGCTCACAAATATGTCCTTGACTTATGAGGCTTATGAGGCGGCACCTTCAGCATGAAGATGAAAATGCACAGAACACTGTAATTGAGATTTTGACATTAAATGAATATCCTGTATTTCTAGAGACGCCGGTAACAGAATATGCACCATACTTGCCCAACGTTGGACTAATATTGGCTCAACGTAAGAATAATATTCACCTAACATGGGAATTAAATTTAGCAAATATACTCTGCTACTGTTTGTTTGTAGAAATGCTTAGGATTCAATTCTAATACTTTTTTCCCTCATGAGATGCAGCAAATTTCACCGAAGGAGGTAGAAATAAAAATAGCGTAAAGGCATTCGGCAACACACTTAAATTATTCAGTGCTAAAAAAAACAAAACAAATGAGCTCAGCTTCTGCTGTACGTCCTCCACTTCTTAGGAAAGCGAAATCTTTTTGGTTGCAGAAGGATCCTGACTCACTGTTCCGGTAGTGATCGAAGGGATAAGTGAAAGTTCGATTCCCGAGCACATTCCGGGCTTTCACTTTGATGTTCATTTCTGTCTCACCGGGACGATAAGGAGGAGTCTGGCCTTTCCTCGCCTCGCATTCTTCTTGAGCAGGGTCCTCCTGCCGGCATTCTGTCATCTTCGTCCTTTCATCAAATCAATTTCGTTTGGATCACAGCATTCAGAAGTGCATGATTAGTTAATCGGGCGTGTGGAATGCAGCTACCCATCGGTCTGGATGTAGAAAGTGTATTTCGTCTCAAAGAGATTATCCGTTCTCGACCAGTTGCAATGGAGTAGTTCCAGCTGCATCGACCAACAACGCCAAGATTTCAACCGCGGATCTGTCAATCATCATATGACCTTAGTTGTTACCCAAGCATAAGAAACCGTTGAAAATGAAATGTACTCACAGCCAATTTCTAAGGTTACGGTGTCAAACAAGGCAACGTTCTCATCGTTGGAAACATTCCCGCATTCGTACCGACCGGAATCTCCCGTGGTTGCATTAGCAATGAGTAAAGACACTGTCTTGTCATTCAACCAAAAGTTTGGTTTTACGACGTCATTAGAGGGTGTCTCGAATCTGAGGTCAGACGTAAAGAGTCCTTCGGATAACCCAGCTTCCGTCAAAGTGCAGAAGAGCTTGATGTCTTCCCCGCTTTCGAAAATGTATTGTCCAACTTTCCCCAAAATTCCTCCTTCCGGCTGCATCCCTGCCAATCATTCCGAAATAATTTTACTTGTAGTATTATTTCAAACATGTGCATATCAAATTATAGAGTTTGTAAGTGATGTCATGAAAGAAAAAGAAACTTCGGAAACCGAAATTTTTTCAGTAAGAAAAAGACTTAAAATTCCAATCTTAGAGCAAGTAATCTAGGTTCGATTTCATTGCTTTCCCCTCAATCAAGAGGTTCCTGTCATCAGTTAAAACCCCTTTCCGATTCTCCGTGACGACTCACACGCCAGCTCTCCCACTCCCCAGGATCGACGATTCCTCGCATTCGCCTCGACGACGGTGAAGAAACCAGGAATGATGAGCGCGATCGCCCAACACTGCATACCCTCTTTGGATGGATGGCTGGAAGGTGCAAGGCAAGGCATCGGATGGGAGCGGTGGAGTCGTGTTCAAGCACTTCAAGGTTCAGCTCGTTTCACATGTACTTGCGATCAAAATGTAAAAAATGCAGTTTTTAAGTCATACTGTATTGCATAATGAGATTAGGAGTTAGTCATCTGTGATGGTCCGTATGAAGCCATCGGAAATGTAATTGTATTAATATTATTTATGTCTCTCTGAGGACATTCACATATTCATAAAAATTTGCATCAAGAGATTTTAGTCTGGCGTGAATCCAAATTTGAATGTCTGTCTATCGCTGTTGCTGGAGCTGAACAAGAGAAAGGGAGGCTTCTTCTCGTATAGTAGCGTTCAAACAAGACGTTACAAGATAATGTAGGGCTCACCCACGCAGTTGGAGATGGCTTCATATCTGGCCTTGGTGAACGAGTCAACACCGTCTCATTATTATTAGCGTGTAATCGCCAATCTTTGAGTGCTGTAAGCGTGCCTCGTCAGGAACATGCTTATTTTAGTTTTCTCAATGCCATATGTGAATTCCAGATTTCGATAAGTAACAATTGCGTTGATTACATAGTACCGTACCGTCTACCAAAAACGCGAGAGATATGCCAAGGCTAACGCAGGAAGAAAGAGACCGGGCGATAAGAATGCTCCAAGAAGGTCCAACGCAAGAGAAAGTCTCTCGGCGATTCGGATGTGCACGTGTGGCCTATTCCGGGTTCAATCAGCACTTCATACAAACTGCCCGAACTGTTGGCATTGAGGTTACGTTGTATCCTCTTGGAGCGTTCTAATCCCATGGTCTGTTTTCTTTCCGGCTCGCCACACTTTTGTGAGGTTTTTTGAATTTATGGGATTTTAAGGACTGTCTCTTCCGAAAACGCTGGCGATGGTGTCCCACAGACTCGTGCGCTGAACGGAACCAACAAAAAATCGAGATGAGGCCTTACATACATACATTCATGCATATATTTAGCAGAAGATTGAATTTGCTTCGCTTCGACTATTCGCATCATATAAATGCAATAAATAACGAGAAACGTTGTCCGGATCTGAATTATTTCATGAGTTCATATATCTACATTCCGCATGCCATAGCTATGATCTATGATGGCCTGAGACATAAAATGCCTATCTAAAGAGCCAGATTAACAGTCATCAGGCCCTTACTTGCATCAGACATAACAACGTACCATGTACGTCGTTATCTCTGATTTCCCAGTCACATCGCTCTGATTTCATGCTGCGAGAAAAAGGACTACAATGAGATTCCTCCATTTCCATCTTGATGAATCCAGTGAGTGGAGACATCGACGATATCCATGCTTGAAGAGGTCAATGTACATTTTCGTTAGAGCGGGATTTTGAGATATCCTCGAGTTATGCACAACATGAGACAACGCGTGGAGCCTGATTTGCAAGACAGACCATCTTCCCGTCCTCTGCAGCGAACAATAGTTGATTTTTTGACTGGGCAAACTTCGTGCAACGGGAAACATTCGCGGTTTCGGCGCTCGACGATATAAGTAACGGAAGGCGACTGCCCCCCTTGGGCTTCCTAGCAAAAATTTTTCCTTCATGCAGTACCCCTAAATAAAAAACAGCAATACCAGTTTGAAGTCTTTTTTTTTTTAGTAAGGGGAGGGTGAGAAACCGTTATGTTAACCTAGAAGAGTTCCCTCCCGGAATATTTCTTTCACGTAGAACCATTTGTAACACAACAGTAGCGACCATTTTGTTCCAGTTCCAGTTATATGCATGGGATCGTTCAACTTATGGCCCTGAAACTAACATGAGCCATGTGTAACCTGAGCGTATAGTTTCTAATAGCAGCATGGATACAGAAACCATTTGTTCAAGTGTGGTCATTCCAGCCTTCAATTGCGGTTTGCAAGCAGTATTGTCAATTTTTTTCCTGCTAGCCAATACGGGGGAATATGGCCATCTCGTTTTTGGTGTGACACATTTGATTTGATGGTACCAACGCACTGACCTATTGACAGTGTCAACTTCCTTTCGAGTGAGACCTCAGGCAGTAAAAGGCCGTCGTATGCACATCCTCTGGATATGCGGATGGATGAACTGGACATCTGGACGAAATGTGCAGTGTATGTGGAGGCGGTGCATGAGGATATCGCCATGTACCGCCTCCTCTTGGACAGCCGTTACGAATGCTCCAGCGATTTTGGCCGCACGAAATTCGNCACCGTCTCATTATTATTAGCGTGTAATCGCCAATCTTTGAGTACTGTAAGCGTGCCTTGTCAGAAATATGCTTATTTTAGTTTTCTCAATGCCATATGTGAATTCCGGATTTCGATAAGTAACAATTGCGTTGATTACATAGTACCGTACCGTCTACCAAAAACGCGAGAGATATGCCAAGGCTAACGCAGGAAGAAAGAGACCGGGCGATAAGAATGCTCCAAGAAGGTCCAACGCAAGAGAAAGTCTCTCGGCGATTCGGATGTGCACGTGTGGCCTATTCCGGGTTCAATCAGCACTTCATACAAACTGCCCGAACTGTTGGCATTGAGGTTACGTTGTATCCTCTTGGAGCGTTCTAATCCCATGGTCTGTTTTCTTTCCGGCTCGCCACACTTTTGTGAGGTTTTTTGAATTTATGGGATTTTAAGGACTGTCTCTTCCGAAAACGCTGGCGATGGTGTCCCACAGACTCGTGCGCTGAACGGAACCAACAAAAAATCGAGATGAGGCCTTACATACATACATTCATGCATATATTTAGCAGAAGATTGAATTTGCTTCGCTTCGACTATTCGCATCATATAAATGCAATAAATAACGAGAAACGTTGTCCGGATCTGAATTATTTCATGAGTTCATATATCTACATTCCGCATGCCATAGCTATGATCTATGATGGCCTGAGACATAAAATGCCTATCTATAGAGCCAGATTAACAGTCATCAGGCCCTTACTTGCATCAGACATAACAACGTACCATGTACGTCGTTATCCCTGATTTCCCAGTCACATCGCTCTGATTTCATGCTGCGAGAAAAAGGACTACAATGAGATTCCTCCATTTCCATCTTGATGAATCCAGTGAGTGGAGACATCGACGATTTCCATGCTTGAAGAGGTCAATGTAAATTTTCGTTAGAGCGGGATTTTGAGATATCCTCGAGTTATGCACAACATGAAACAACGCGTGGAGCCTGATTTGCAAGACAGACCATCTACCCGTCCTCTGCAACGAACAATAGTTGATTTTTTGACTGGGCAAACTTCGTGCAACGGGAAACATTCGCGGTTTCGGCGCTCGACGATATAAGTAACGGAAGGCGACTGCCCCCCTTGGGCTTCTTAGCAAAAATTTTTCCTTCATGCAGTACCCCTAAATAAAAAACAGCAATACCAGTTTGAAGTCTTTTTTTTTGAGTAAGGGGAGGGTGAGAAACCGTTATGTTAACCTAGAAGAGTTCCCTCTCGGAATATTTCTTTCACGTAGAACTATTTGTAACACAACAGTAGCGACCATTTTGTTCCAGTTCCAGTTATATGCATGGGATCGTTCAACTTATGGCCCTGAAACTAACATGAGCCTTGTGTAACCTGAGCGTATAGTTTCTAATAGCAGCATGGATACAGAAACCATTTGTTCAAGTGTGGTCATTCCAGCCTTCAATTGCGGTTTGCAGGCAGTATTGTCAATTTTTTCCTGCTAGCCAATACGGGGGAACATGGCCATCTCGTTTTTGGTGTAATATGGACACATTTGATTTGATGGTACCAACGCACTGACCTATTGACAGTGTCAACTTCCTTTCGAGTGAGACCTCAGGCAGTAAAAGGCCGTCGTATGCACATCCTCTGGATATGCGGATAGATGAACTGGACATCTGGACGAAATGTGCAGTGTATGTGGAGGCGGTGCATGAGGATATCGCCATGTACCGCCTCCTCTTGGACAGCCGTTACGAATGCTCCAGCGATTTTGGCCGCACGAAATTCGAATGCAGGTAAATTTCCCTTGTACAAAAGCTAAAACGCCGAAACACTGTATAAGTCAAATTAGACTTTGATGGACCGTGAAGACCAGGTTTCATTTTTCGGGCCATATAACCCAAATTACCCTACATATGGAAAGGGAATTTTGCCCTATTTTGGAATTTTTCACGAAGCCCATATTATGAGGAGCCTAGCTTTCCCCTAATTTCATTGGGCTGCAAAAAATCCATAACAATTGAGTTTTTGTTCATACCAGATGGAGAACTCTACCCTTGCAGGAATTTATCTCCTGCTAATCCCTGTAGACGATAGAACTTTTACAAACACGTGAAACTTTGGTAAAATTAGCATATCGTCCTTCCATTCCAGACAATTCTTCACTTATTTCGTGACTGTCCTCATCTTGAGTTATTGGTCTCTCTATACGAGTTTCTAACTCATGATTGAGTAAACGGGTATGAGTCACTGTGAAAGGATATGGAACAGGGCTCATCGTGCTCCAGAGAAGGCATCGAGCGCCATCACCATCGGACTTTCCAGACGGTTCCCCGTTTTTCGGCCAGGCGAAAGGGGAAAGGCGATAGTGTGGCCAGAGAAGAAGGAAGAAACGGAGACCGATACAAGTCCCTTATCTGGCTTGATAGGACGAAGTGGGAAGGATGGAAGGAAAGAGAATGAAAACATACTCACCTGCGAATAGGAGATGGATGGAAGGACGGAAACGACACATGCAGTGCTGCAATGAACTGTCTGAGACACCCGATAAAACACGCTTCTCTTATCCGTATCATTAGATGTGTCGAACGGGCAGCGACACACTCGAAGGAAGGAGCACCTGCCTGGGAGTTACTCACAGGAGCAATGAATGAATGCAAGATGGCGATCGAATGGAAGTTCGAATCTACTTCATTACTTTTCGAGTTCACTTCGCACTCGTTCGAATCGAGTTCGTACTTACAGAGTGCAAATTCTTCGTCGAAAGCAACTCGGCCTATCCAAAAATAGGAGGGCTAAAACAGACGATAGAGGATCCATAGAGGGAGCAGGGCAGGTGTCCAGCCTCCAACGCCATCCCATGGACTGATTCAGTTTTGGAGTCTCCGAGGGAGTGGTTCCAAGTGCTTTGCGCTTTCTCGGAAAGTGCTCATGTGCAGATGACAGAGTTTGATACCTCGCGGTTTCCGGTGTCGGACGCCTTCTTGCAGTCCTTGTACGGAAGCGACTGCGTCTGCATCCTGCATTTACAAAATTTGGACTGCAAGTTTGATTCCAGCGGTAGTGGAGGAATGACTGGGAATTTTGAAGTATGTTTTAATGGTCAACGCAGTTCTTCCAGTTAGTGTCCATATAATCTTGGAGTAATTTTCTAAGGACTCGGAGGGGTGGGATTGGGCAATAATTGGAAGGATTCCGAAGATTTCCTTTGGTAAAGAATAACAAGTTTTTTTTTTGTCGTCATTTTAAATCTTCCTTGAAATTCAGATCTCTGAATTATATCTCACCTGCATTTGAAGCGGTGAAGAATGTTCCTCTCTCATAAAGATCTACTTTAGCTCGCGGATCCAATATTTTGGGTATTGAAGAAACAGATAATGATAGACTAGATCTAGGAACGATGCAATCAAGAAGTGACAGTTGCATGAAAGGCGCCAACAGTCACAGTTGCTGCTGAAAACCGCACGACTTGCTTGTCAATAATAAAAAAGTTTTAAAACGCAATATGCTGAATTAAATCATCTTTCAATGTTGAACACGATATTAATTTTGCTTTAGGACTACCTCTCCAACGACCCTAATACCAATATTATTTTCAATGGAGCGATGATGGAGAAGTTCATAAACCAAACTTTTTATCCCCAGAAGAGCATTTTCTGACCAAATCATCACCATGCATCATTCTTCTCTTGCCAGTTAAAAATTTCTATGGGTCGTAGTTGAGCGTTTTCGCAATTGGCCATTAACAAATTGGCTGCCACGGTGATACTCACGACCTAGCATCGGGAAATAGTAAAGTTTCACCGTTGATCCTCATGACAGCGGTTGTTTTAAACCTCTCTCCATTTAAAAATTGCATTCGACCTGGGATTCCTTTCTTCCCTTGTCCTTCTTGGACTGCTCAGATGTTATTCACGATCACAACTTAGAGTAACATGCCAGATTTTACCAAAATTTCCAACATGATACTATCCTAAGGTAAAAAAAGGGAATCCGCTTCGAGAGTGGTCTGTTCCGTACCCTAGTCGCAAAGTATATTGGACCCAATATTGATCCAACGCAGGACCAAGAATGCAGTCTGTTAGACCAATGTTAGACCAATATTTGGCCATTATACAGTGCAACAGTAGTAATACCTAAAGGTTCAGCGTCATGTCACTGGACCACCATTAATTCAGTAACCATCCCAAAATGCTTCTTATGTTTCATACATTTGTTCTTGTGTAGACTTACCAGAAAGTTCTATGAGCGGTTAAGGAGGATTTTCCCTTGCTAGTCTCTGCTTCTATCATAATATCAGTATTTAATAGTATTTTTACTCGCTCAGTACGCCTATTTTGCCGGTCTCCAATCGGAGCCACCCTTCCCCCCCATGAATATTTTCAGTATCCACCGCTGAGTACTATAAATCGACATAAAGGTGATAAGCTTATCATCGCATGAACCATGAACCCATATCCGACTCTCACCGTTCGCTCGGCATGGCCATGTCAACACGAGATATTAGCTTGTCAGCCGAAGCCGAGCCAAGTCGGCATATATCTAAAGTATCTATAAATGCCGATGCAAATGTTTCTGCAATGGGCAGAAGCCGACTCTGCCGTCCTGGTATTTCTGGTACTTCTGTACGCTGCATGTTCTATTGTGGATATCCAGAAGGTCCCAAGAAGATTCCCGTCGCGGATTCGCTCCATATAACGGGTATGGCAAAGAAGATCGACGACTTTTAACTTGTATGTCTCTGCTTTCACGGAAACGGTATTCACGAAACGTGCACGTGTATAAATGGATATGTTCCTAGCAGACTCTTGCAACTGATCATTCATTTGATAATGCCTTAGTGAGGGGGAAGAGCAATTATTCAAAAGAAATCGGGAATCGAAAACGGTCTGGAGGACTGGAATCCCTTCTGAGCGCCTCATCTTCCTGCCTCGTTCTCTAACAAAGGCCATGAGAAAGTTTCGGATAGGGACTTTTCCTTCGGTAAAATCTGAATGGACTTTGAGCGATCTCTGTTTCAATACGCATTCATTTACATGTCATGGTTTCAATGAGCTTTAGCCGGATGAATCTGCAAGAAAAGACCGGCAAAAAAAGGGACGTTCGATGTGGCCTGGATGATTTGGAAGCAGAAGCACTCAGGCGATCTTCGCTTTATAACTAGCGTGAGCTTCATTTCCATTTTCCAACTTCTTTTCGCTCATTGATCGGAGCTTTGCTTATGAACAAAGAACAGGGATACATTTTGACTAGCCGACACGTGGAAGACTTCCACGACCTTCGGGTCGGCCTCATGGCATGGGTTCGATTCACGCACACTCCATCGTTTTCTTTCGTCCTCGTATGCCATCCGAACTCTTCCCCCACCTTCCCCTCCCCTCCCCTTTCCACGTCCCCGAGAAATATCCGACAGCCACAGCATTGAAGAATGCCATGGCGGTAGTAGTGACGTCACTTTGGGTGCTTGCGATTGGTCGCAGCTGGAGTCGATTGTGATTGGCCTATTATCGAAGCCGGCCTGTGGTCGCGATGCTAGTGCCACAGTCTCCGGAAAAAAAGTGCTCGCTCAAGAGAGCGAGATAGACACCCGGAGCCAGGTGGACAGTGCTGCACATGGTGCTTGCGGAAATACAGACGCCCAAGCATAATATACGTATAGAAGAAATGTTGGGAACATCCATTTATGCACAGCGAAAGTTCGTGAAAACAATTCAGATGGAAAAGAGATACACGGGTTGAAAGTCATCCGTCCTTTTTTTGCCATATTCTCCATCGATCACCCTTGACATTTCGTCGAAGTCTCTCGGAAAGCTGAATTTCTCATGATTCAATCCGTTGATTCCGGATGTCTAAAAGAGCTCGATGCACACGCGTCAAACTACATTTACTCATATGGATATGAAGGACAGACTGAAAAAAGCCAAGTTCTTAAGCATCCAAGAGAAGCTTGGCTTCCAACGTTACAGTTCCTCTTCCTCTTACAGTTCCTCAGAGAAGTCTAGCGGAAGTTATGTTAGTTTCCGAGGAAAAGGGGTGAAAATAGCTGGCGCACAGTTGCCGGTGGGTCGCTTTTCAGTTCCGATTTTGTGACGTCGAATCGCCAGTGAGGTTTTAGTAGTGTATTCTAATTTGTCAGTTTTTTTTAAATACAGCCTTGTAATACTTTCTCGTTTAATTACTGTAGAGGAATTTTAGGGACTCTTTTCTTGCTCGACATGATTGCTTTTAGTGATTACGAATTTTCAACATTGGGAATTCTGGCCAGTATCGGCTCAATACTCCCAATCACCCATTTAGAGATTTTTTTTTCTTCCAAGTAAGTATAAAAGGCTTCGGCTAGCTCTGGAATCGTTACTGCTCCATCTCCTACCCTAAATATGAGTAATTTCTTTATATGTAATAATTGCTGTCGATTTAATACCACATTTTTTGCTCACTGTTTTAATGGAATTCTCTTGCTATATCGAACTTTTGTACGATTGGAGTCTGGAGGGTGAGTGACATGAAGTGTAGGGACATTTTCATCACACATGATTGGGAAATTCGGGCTGAGCAAGAAGAATAAATGACCTTAACCAGAACCCAAGGATGGCCCCCTTCGAAGACGCCAAAGAAACAACGGAGTCCAGCCTTTCTCCTGCTCCTCGCGTTACTCATTCCCGACTGTGAGCGTCACGAGACCGTGAATCTAATTTGTACGTCTGGAATCGAGAGAGAATGGTTGCGTGGCTATTACTAATGCAGTTTATTTTTCAAGGACAAAGCGAAGGTCCACCTATGCAGATCCAGATCCATTAGGCCATGAGCAGCCAAAGAAGACAAATTACACCCAAGTTTTGACTGGACGATGAGAATGTGATGATGTGTTTTCATGTATATAATTTTTCTTAATTGAAGCGATTCTCTCTATTACGTACCACACATGGATGAGTTCAACTTGGTACTTACTGAAACATGGAAGTGAAGGATATTTAAGAAATCCGTTAATCGATTTGTCTCGAGAGCCGAATCCACAAAACAGTCGAGAGCTCTCTACTTTGTTATCGCAAATCTTAAATTTTTTTGATTCAATTTTTCCCTCTTAGTTTTGGAGCCAGGCAATAGTGAATTCCAAGTTCCCCGACCTGGTCGGGGTGGGGTGGAAGGGGAGGATATATTTGTTGCAGAGGCAGCCTTGGCATCTCGGTCGCGTTGGCTTGTTTGCTTCACCCATCACCAAGACCGGAGCCATTGCTTTCAGGGGATATCTGATCGTCCTATATGGCGCTGTAAAAGTGGCGCCATGTGATGCTGTAAAGGGCGATAAAGAGCAACTTCTAAAAACCTTTCCCTCCCTTTGTGCCTACTGCCTATCGAGACCAGTGGAAATCGGTGATAAAGTATGTTGTGCCTACATTTTGAAATTTGATGTTTATCTCATCCTTCAGTTGAAGATTTGAAAAGTTTCGACGGTTCCTTCGTCAATGTTTCTACAATTAATTCGTATTTTTGCACGAATGCACGTTAGTGTCAAAACGTTGATGGTTTTACCATCCCAGAATGAGCTAACATTCACTCAAGGTTGACGTGATGTTGAACAACCCATCGAAACCCAGGAAAATTATGAGCTCGGGAATGGAGAGAAGAAAGTTCGCGTGCTGATATTACTCCCTGGGACCTTCATTTCCAATTTGAAAGAAATGATCATATTACTTTATATGGCATACGCGCCATGATTCGTTGCATGATAATCAGTCATCTATACCATCGCTTTATCGACCTCATGCCGCGAGACCGGAATGCCTTTCTCTAATCTCGGTAGAGTCTATGTCCAGATGGAAGAGGGGCATATTACACCTCCTGGAAGGGTGAGAGGACGCTACTACAGCATCCGCACAGTACTCTAGTAATTATATGGCGCATGCGCAGGAAGTTCTAAGCCTGTTGAGAACATAGAGTGCATCTAGAGGGAGAGGCCTCTGGAGAGGCCTTCGTTGCCTCGAGACTTGCAAGTGCTTTCGCCATCTTGGTGAAGTCTCGCACGTGGGAATGAATAGCGTGATTGGTTGGGTCCCGGCGTGGAGGCCCCCAAGCATATAGCTCGGGAAAGTTGCCTCTTTTCTCTTGCTCGTGCGACTTCAGTAAGATGGCGGAGGCGCCTGGAAGGGTGCAACGCCTCGCGCCCTAGGGGAGGCCCCTCCATTATACACTCTCTATGGTTGAGACCTGTCTCATTACCTGGCCTTTCCATATGTACCATGGGGAAATGCAAGATATTGCGGTCGGTCTGTCACTTTTTTTATTTCTTGACAACATCCACTTCCCTTCCCGCCCTTGACGTTAACGGATCCACAGTAGACAATGGAGGAGGAGAGCAGCTGCTCTCGGCGGCTTAGACAGGGTTGCTAGGCGTACGCGTGAAATGTCGTATCTGGCATCCTACACTTCATATTGTCCTCCCATCTCCATGCGACGCGGACGCGGGGACCATCGAGAACTTGTTTAGTTGTCCAGGCCTTTCCATATAGGCCTACGCCGAACCAATGACAGCTATTATTTATTTCGAGGTTGGATGGTTAGGATGCGGTGAATATATGTAATAAATAAAGTGGTACAAAGGCCAGTGGAATGTCTAATCTGTACGTGGGCTGGTACTCTCTAGTTTCAACATTGAAACAAAGTTGATTCAATATGGCAATGAAGGACTCACCAACTTTAACCGCGCTTATTCATCGAAAAGTCTTTTGATCAATCAATAGGCGCGGTAGCGCCTATTACCTTTCTTCAGCCCCTTCCGGCAGGTAAATTCAACCTCCTCGTATTCCTCTCTGAAAGCATCAACAGGAACGAAATTTGGCTTGCTTCTTCCTGTCTCAGAAGAGAATCGCTCTAGCAAATTCGAAGCTCCTCTCCCCGGGGTTGTGGAGAAGGCTGAATCTCGTTTTTGAAGGGTTGTGAATTTCATTCCGTTCACTTCTCCCCCACCCCGGTCGCTACTCCTGGGTGGTTTTCGGAGGAGAGAGACCAACACTAAGGAAGATATAGACTCGTAGATGACTGAAAGTGACTTTTTTGTTTGCGATGATCCATTTCACCATAAAAATGAAATTAGCTGTTCAATTAGACTTAGAGTGCTTTCTCCGGTACCGTCCCCCAGTGTTGCCGGATACCGTGCCGAAATTATGCCAGATTCAAGACTGTTTCATCCTTCATATTGGCGTCTGGATTTTGTTTTTTTTTATTTATTTATTTATGAGAAATTTTTTTGCTGAGTTCATGAGTCGAGCTGAGAATGACGCGGTGGTTAGCAGTTATTGATCGATGTGGTGGGATATGCAGATATCTAATCCGGACATCCCTGAATTAACAGGATGGCGCGTACACTGTTTTCGGATTGAATTGATACCCCCTAAAAGCGCTTCCTTCTAGTACAGGCATGACACCTTGCGGATGGAAGGTGAAGTATTAATAGAACCATCCAAAAACCGTGCAGAGCAGCAGGCTTGACATCTAGAGAGGATCGTCTGGAAAGCTTGTGTTTGCTCCGGGGGGGAGGGGGGGTTGAAGGAAGGGAAAGCCATTGAAAATTGGTTTTCACAGTACTTCATGTTCTTCAACGTTAACTCAACATATGGATGTTGAAACTTTAATGCTCTGACAACGTTGCATCGTTGCTTTGCAGACTGGGATATCGTGTGGTGTGTTTTTACTGGACTTTCGCTAGCCAGTGAGGCTATCAAAACACATCGCATTTAAAGGATTCGGTCCAATCTAATTTGATTGAAGGAACAATCCTAGTTGACATCTATATCATGGTGGTTAGGGGGGAGGAGGGGGGGGGGGGAGGTGATGGAGCCAAAACACGACTCATTTCGTCTCATCCGCTCTAGATATGCCCTTCATTCCAACACGTACGGTGTCCTTAGCTTGAATGGTGGCCTTCAATTTCAGTTAGTCCAAGGTCAAATCCAAGATAAGAGGACTCCTATTTCGCTTCTATGGAAGAAAGTGCGAATCGACTACGACGGCTACCAGAAGCCTCTCAAATTGCTAATAGCTCGATCCCCAGGAAGCACACAACGTTGAGCCCATATCGCAATGGACTGCTCACATTCGTCCCACATCAGCCCTAGAGCAGTAGCCAATATTAGTTCTTTCTCTGGGCGAGACAACTATCTCAGTTATTCGAACAAAAAAGCTTCCCACAAATGATGCTAGATGGCGTCTGTGTTGCAGATTTTTTGGTGGTATAAGGGAGTGACTCGTTCTAAGACCCCGGTACTTTTCATGCGATACTTGATCTTTTCCTACAGATAACATAGGGGAAGATACTCAAATGTCTCAATACTTTTGTTTAACCAGATTAAGCAGTCCAGGGAGACTCCCATCAATCATGGAGAAAGCATGGTTCAAATTGGGGCTTGCTGGAAGGGATGAGGATGAATAGCCTAGTAGCTTTTAGATCGAGGAGGCTGCATCTGTCTCCCTTTCAGGGGCTTTAGATTCAAGTATGATAAGAGAGAGGATCACCCAGGAAAGGAGGAAAGGAGCCACATGAGTGACGAACGAAATCACAACGGGGTTCAAATCCTGTGTGGAAAGTGAAGGCCTCTAAAGATGACAAGGGAAGTAGTACTCGCTGGTGTACGGTCAGCCAGACCGAGAGAGACTCGGTAGCAAGACCCCGGTAGGGGAGCCGAACAATTGAACAATCATGCACACACGTTGAAGCTCCCTCTCATGGATGCAGTGGGAGCCACATCGATTGAGGATGGTGGTCATTATATAATGACTAACCAGCAGTGGCGGCTTGTGATATTTAGCGCTAGTGGCTCGTCTATGGAGAGGGGGTAGGCAGGGGAGGGCGCTGCCTACCCTCTCTCCATAGACGAACCACTAGCGCTAAATATCACGAGCCGCCACTGCTAACCAGGCATCTATAGCATCTATATGGTAATCGGCGGACCTAAGGTTGAAGCATAGTACTATCCCATAGACCTCTCAGTGTCACTAATCCAATGCCTTGAAAATGAGGCGAAGTGTACCTACTCACTGAGGAAGCCTGGTACCTATGCTATTTCCATCACACAGGTATTAGAGATTTTCTGATATATCCTCAACTCTGTTGGGCATCGCACCTTTCTGAACTCCACCTTGGCCCTTGACATCTCGAACCCTATCGTTAGCAGAAGTTTCTTCTTTAACCTTATCGACCATTTCCATCTGGGATGTGTAAATACAGGGAGTTCAAAACTAAAGGAAGTATGGTATATCTCAAAACCAACTTGGTGGAGTTCCAAGAAATGTAAGATTATAGCTAAATATTGGGTTGGAAAGAAAGTCTTGCAACACTTTCAAAGACTATTTATAAAAATTTTTCAAAGGAATGATGGGTAGGGCTTTGCATTTGTATATGCTGGAATGTTCTCGAAGCTT